>CATKHJ010928520.1:0-30937 GCA_949750685.1 Vernicia montana
TTCATCATCTTGTTCATCAAAGGTTTAGAGTTGAGAGAAAAGCAAAAAGAAGAAGTGTTCTTCATTTTACTTGTTCTTCAAATCTAATCATTTGTTCTTTGTGAAAGAACAAAAATTTCTTGAAAAGTGTTGAATAATCCATTAAACATAAAAGAAATCCAAACACCTAAGATTTGCCAAGGTAGATCTTGATTTCATTTAGACAACCAAAGAGAGGAAGTCAAGAACAACTAAGGAAACCAAAGGGAGCTTGATAGAGGAATCTTGGTGTGGGAATTCTAGAGGCTTCACGCTTGGGTAGCTTTGATAGAAAAGAGATGAATCAAAAGTCTTGGCTTCAAGAGGTAATTTGATTACCATTTGTTCTTTCTTTTCTTGCATATGTGTTTTACACATTAATTAAGAGATTGCTTGGAAGTTTATTGGACTCAAAAATAGGTGTTGTGAAAATTTAAAACGTTTAAGATTTCACAAACCTATCGATTCCGCTGCGCTTGCGCCCAATATCCCTTCACATATATCGTAAAAAGATATAAGATTTAAAATATTAAATACTTTTAATTTTAGTATCAAAGAAACTTAACACAAGTAAAATACATATATGTATACAAAAGGGGTTTTGCATACACTAACTCATATAACTTTGGATAACATGTATACTTATATGCCATAATGTCAAGGTCGATGACATATAGGCGATTTGATTTAGAAAATAATTGGCACATGGCTATCTTGTTTAAGGATCAATAGGCTTACTTATCACTGCATTTCTCATTGTCAAATAGGGTTATATACTCATGGATCTTTCAATCAATTGGATTGGTCTCAATGAAAGAAAGGGCTCATAACTCATAGCTTATCAATTGGGTTTAATAGAGATCATCACATATATTGGGGCAGAGGCGTTATAGCATACCCGAAGCAGAGGTTCCCTTACAAACATGCTTCCATAACTCATGGTTGGGACAGAGGCACTTGTGGCATATCCGAAGCATAAAGCTCCCTTATAGTTGGGGCAGAGGCACTTATTTTTGGCATAACCTGAAGCAAAGGCTCTCATGTGAGCATACTCCCATACCTGTGTTCACAGTCCACATACATATCATTTACCATATCTCTTACACATATGTTTTGGTTCTCATAGAAAGAATCGATAGTACTCATGGTTCAAATGGCTCATATGGTTTCATGAAAGAAATGTCAATATTTATGGAATTCACATAGTTCTCATGGTTATTACAATGATTTTCAATTCATGGCACAATCTCATACACATACACATATACATATACTTATACTCATCATTTTAGGAACTTATAACTTATAACATACAACTTGTATTCGTACTCATTACTTTTGAAAAATACATAATTAGACTTTGTAAACCTTTAAGAATTTTCAAATAATTCTTGTGGAGTAATTAATAACAATTTGGTAGTGAACAATATGGATCTTATACTCATGAATTTCAATTACTCTTAGCTCGTGAACAAATATTTACATATAACATATAACAAGTGTCAAATGGACACATTGTTCTCATGATGACACATAGCCCAAGAATTTGAAAACAAGCACAAAGGCTTTACATGAATGAATAGTATGATTAACATAATTCATGAACAATATGAATTATCTCATAATACAAGAAATTATATTCTTGGTGGCATATACAATGAAGAAGGCATTATAAGCCTTTATGGTTTCAAATACAAATATAGTAGTATATTTTCTACTCACCTCTTACTATTCCTTTCCAATGCTCATATCACCATTGTCATACATGAAACTCATCACTTTCTTTAACTCATCTTGCCTACCCATGAAATCCCAATTCACATATTAACTATACTTCATATAACCTTAACTTTTTAACTTGTTTTCTTCAAATCTAATTATAGATTCTCAATTCTTACTCTTAACTATCAATTATCTCTTAATCATTTACAAAATACCCAAACTTGATTCTAGGGTTAACACATATTAGGGTTTTCTATGGATTTAGCTCAATAAAACTCATATCTTGCAATCAATGCTATAAAAATCATCTATTAAACTCATAATTAAGTATTAAACCTTGATCAACAAAGCTCAAATGGAAAATCAAAGATTAAAAGATTTACCTCAAAGATTTCCCTTTAACCTCAAATTCATAGATCTTCCAAATCAAGAAGAAATCCCCTTAGATCTTGTATATCTTTTAATATCTTGAGTATAAAAGACTAATCTTAACTTTAGAGAAACATATATAGAGTTGGATAGGGTTTGGGGGGCTGTTAGGGTCGGAGAAATTGAAGAAAAATTAGATTTCTCGCACTTGGGCGGCTGCTGCTGCCTTTTTATAGCCCCGATGGATGTTGCGAAAGCAATATGCCAGTCGCGGTCACGATTATCATATCGCGGTCGCAACATGCTCATTGCGGTCGCTATCTAGTACTGTTCGTGTGACTGTTCCTTCTGATATTGCGATCGCTATACCTATTTCGCGGTCGCGATTCTTCCTTAACATTTTGCACATTTCAGGCAGAAAGGTTCATGGCCGGCTTCGTGTCCAAGGTCGCAATCGCAACTCTCTGTCGCGGTCGCGACTTCCTTGTCACGGGCGTGATTTATGTCCTGCAGTCCCATTTAACAATTTAACCTTCAATCCTTATTTATTCATACATATGAACTAATACTCATACATATAGTTAACAAGAAATCTATATGAACTTGGGTATTACGGTATCCTTATATTTCCAATTCAATCATTTACAACACTTAGAATTCACTTGACTTAGATCACGAAAAATTCACTCACATACATCATTCATCCATACTTACTACATAGAAAGCTAATATATAATTGGGGTATTACATTTATTAGTGCACAAAATGAAAAATGTCATAAATTAACACATTTTTCAATATACACTAAGAAAACATATAGAAGATAATAAACTAAAATTTCAAACAACAATATGAAATAGATTGTGTACAGCAAGTTATATTAGATAATGACATCTCTAAACTGTCCACTTTAAACAATTCAGTGTCCTCTCATTATTCCAATGAGAAGAATACCAAATGGGTATCTATGGTTAAACTTATATATATTACTCATTTACAATGAATTTATTAGGGATTCCTTTAATTTACTATATTTTTGGATTTTGATTTTGCAAAGTCCAAAAATACAATTAAAACTAATTAACTATATTAACAAAATAATAAATATACAACATAAATTTAAGATAAATTTTAGAGATTTTTAGGCTTTTGGCATGCTTGTTTTTTAAGGTTCTTTTTTTGAGATATTTTTTTAATTATTGGACTATATTAGTGATTAGTAGCAATTTTTTTTGTTTATGAATTTAATGGGAGACATAGTATGCATTTAGCAATATATTTGATAATAATAATATGTTCTTGCAATTGTTCAATTTTAGTATATATTTGACTTAATAATATTACAAATGTCTCTAAAATTTTAATTTCATTTTTTTTATTTTATTTAATAGGTATGTTAAATTTTATTTAATTATTTAATTGAATAATTTATACAAATTTTATACAAAACTAAAAATAAATATAAAGCGAAACTGAAAGAAAAATGAAAATCAAAAATACAAAAATACATATTAAGAAAAATCAACAAAATAAAATACATGCCTATTACAAAAATCATACAAAAAATACAACAACATATAATAATTACAAAAAATTATCAAAATTACATATAAAATCGTAAAATTCATACAAAAAATACAAAATATATATATATATTTACAAAAAAAATACAAAATTTACATATTACAAAAATCAACAAAATAAAATACATACAAAATATATGCCTATTACAAAAATCATACAAAAAGTACAAAAATAATCAAGAAATACAACATATAATAATTACAAAAAATTACCAAAATTACATATAAAATCATAAAATTCATACAAAAAATACAAAAAAAATAATTACAAAAAATACAAAATTTACATATTAACAAAATTACATTTTATTTTTTTCCAACAAAAAAAATACAAATATCAGAAAAATTAATAAAATTCACAAAATTCACAAAATTTCCAAAATTCACAAAATAAATTCACATTAAATAAAAAAAATCAATATATATATATATATATATATATACACTTACCTGTTGAAGCGCATAAATCCAAAGAACATAAATGCAAAACGAAATTGAAAGAAAAATCAAAATCAAAAACTTAAACTGAAAAGAAAATAAAAAAATAGAAATAAAAAAAAATGTATACTTGGCTTGGGCGGCGACTTGCGGCAAGCACTGCAGAAGGCAGAGAGGGAAAATCAAACAGAAGAAGAAGAAGGGAAGAAGAAAAAAAAAAAAAAAGAAGAGGATAAGAAGAAGAACAAATTTGTTGTTTATATAAGTTTTGTTTACTGATAGACCGTTCACGTGGCATTTTTAATTCTGTCGGTAAAACAATTAATACGTGCAAAATTTTTGTGCTTTACTTTTGAATAATTTTGTCCGCAAATAGTTACTAAATCGTCAGCAAAAACTGGCGCTACTTCTTCCCGTCAATTTTTACCGACCGATTAGCTCCGCCGGTAAATACTAACCAACTTTTGTCGGTGAAGGTCAGCAATTGTATTTATTTTTTCAATAACTTTCCGTAGATATTTACCAACGATTTTATTTCTGTTGGTAATGTCCGTCGGTAAATTGGTCTTTTCTTGTAGTATTACTCGCAAATTTAATAAAATGTTTAATTTTTAATATATTTTTGTGATATAATATTTATAAATTTATAAATTTTAATTTATTGGAATTTATTTAATTTTAATTTTGATATTAATAAATAAATTTATTAAACATTTAATGGCAATCAAATGAACTGAGTCAAGCTCAAATTTGCTCAATTTGATTAGTACACCCAATTCTCTCATGTTATGTTTTATAAATATCACCTATCATATTTATACAATTTTAAAATCTCTTCTTTTAAGTCCATGGGAAATTATATTGATGCTTGATATAAATTTGAGAGAGCCAACTTTAAAACCTTGTTATTAAAATTTGAGAGTTCATTTATTTGTACTTAATCAATGTGAAATTTTTTCTTACACATTGTATCTTTAATAGTCTTCTTTAGGTGGCAATTCAATCAAGACAATTTTGATAAAAATTCAATTGACACTTAAAAATTGATAATAGACTAAGCGCGCAAAGAGAGAATTAAAAGACTGAGATAAACTCATATCAGGCAAAGAGAGAATTGAAGGCATGAAATAAACCCATATCTAACGAAGAGTGAATTGAAAAATGAGTAAATTATACTAAATATAATTTTTTTTAACTTTTTTTTCAAAAATATCCTTTTTTCTTTTTAAGTTTTCAATTTTTTTTTTTAATTTTATACTTATGATATACATTTGATATACTTATGATATACCTTTAAATATAGGTGACAATATTAAATATTACACGATAATACGATACGAATCCAATACAAAATTAGCGAGTTTAAGTTAGGGGTTATTGTATTCGTGTCGATCCAATTATGACACGAAAATAATCGTGTCGTATCGTAGGTTGACTCGTTAACTCAAAAACGACACGTTTAACATATTAATACATTTAACCTAATATATTTTATGACTTTTAAAATATGTATATATGAATATTACTTTTAATCTTCTTTATAAATTTATATATAATTATATTTTATGTAATAATATAAATTAATAGGATTAATTTAATAAATTTTATAATTTTTAAATATTAAAAAAATTAATTAATTTTAAATTTTAAATGTGTTATTCGTGTCGTGTCGTGTTACCCATTAATTAAGTGGATTGTGTTCGTGTTTAGAGTTTTGACACGATAAACTAATCGTATCGTGTTCGTGTTGACCTTTATCGTGTTATGGGTATAGGTCAACACGACTCATTAACACGAATTGTCACCCATACTTTTAAAGTAGAATATTTTTAAAATAGAAAATTTAATAAATGTATTTTTTAAAGAAAAAAAACATACATAAGAATATTTTGTTTTTTTTTTAAGATGCTTGTGTAAAAATTCCTTGAAAAATCATATACAAAGAAAGAATAAAAAGTCTAGTCCAAATTATGATATATCCTTAACAAATTATTATCCCGCCCCATTTGTTTTTAAATTTTTTCTTCTTTGCCCCCTACCACTAAAATTCTAATGGAGTGGGGACGAGAATTGCAAAACTTGTCTCATCCTACCCCATTAATATTCCTATAAAGGGATTCAGAAACTCTATATTTGAGAACCAGACGCTAAACATTCACTCAAATTTATACATAGTGTAACTCTTACTAGCAGTAGAAGAGACTAGGAATAGCAGCGGGGTGGGTTTCCCATTACCCATACCGTCTCACCAATATTTATTTATGTCCGTCCCGCTACAAGGCGGGTATCCACGGGTTTATCCGTTTTAATTTTTTTTATTTTTTTATTTCTTTAAAAAAATTATTTAATATTAATTTTTTACATATACATATATTCATTTATATCTATTTTCTACATATCTATACAATATAATTTATCTTTTACATAAAAAAAAAAAGCTATAAATTAAAAATGATATATATATATATATATATAATCGGGGTGGGTTATAGCATTATCCACTCCGCCCCGAACCCGATTCGATTTTTAAATTTAAAACTCGTCATGCCTTATTTAATAAATGGGACGAGGTGGGACGGGTACCCAATGAAGAAAGCTAAATTGCTATCTTTAGAAGAGACTGCATTCTCAAGAATCATATGATTTAAATATAGAGTAAAATTTTAAAATATAATTAATTAATTTTAATATGATTTAAGAAATTAAATTATAATATATTTATTTCCATTTAATTCTTAATAAATAAAAATATATAATTTCTGAATTTTTTTAACATTTTCTCCTACAAAACCAAAGAAAGTTATAATTCTATCTTCACAAGAATCAATGGAATTTGATATGAATGTCAAGGGATACATCATGGTGATGCCATATTGTCGAGTATACTATCCAATTAATCAAATTAATTGAATTTAGAATCGATAATAAAATCAAGTTAACTTTGTAACTTAATTTTAAGAATTTTAACTACAAAAATTAATTAATTAATTATCAATATATTAAAAGGATTTTTTTTCAAAAAAAAAAATTCATTAAATATAAATAACATATAAGGATTAATGTATTTTTCTCATAATTCTTTCATCTCACTTCTAATAAAATTTAAAATCGAAATCTCAAAATAAAATATAAAATATCTGAATCTTTTATTTGTTGTTGCAGTATGTAATTATTGAAAAATTACTAGCAAAATAGCTGGAGTGGGAGTTGTTGAAAGCCATTAATTAATGATTTGGAGTCAAAATTGACATGTGATTTCCTGGAATTAAAATTCAATGATCTATAAATCAATTAATAAAAGAGAAAGAAACCTTCCGTTGAAATTTGGGATCTTTGCGTTGAATTTTTGCTTGTTTCTCAGGCCAAATGAATGGTTTGGTTATCGGCTGGAGAAAATTTGATTTTGTACTTTTCATTTTATTTTTATTCATTTCAAAAGAAAATGGTCAACAATCAACATGATCTTTGTTTATTTTCATTAGAAAAATTATACTCCCTGCTTTTTAAATTGTTTGTGATTTAAAATTTTAATACAGATATTAAAAAAATTACTAAATTATCATAATTTTAAAGTAAAAAGATTAAATTTTTTTTTTTTTTTTGATGTGGAGAAAAAAAAATTAATTAATGCAAATGTTTCGTAGAAAAATAAAAAGAAGGTAAAGTTGGGAAAAAATAATAAATATTTTCTTGAAATCTTAAAACGATATATATTTTGAAAAAAAAAAACTTTAAAAATACAGATATTTTAGAAAGGAGGAATTTTTTTTTTTTTAGTATACTAAGAAGATTCAATAGATCGAAATAATATTGTAAACTAAATAATGTGCCCAAATTAGTGATAACTCTTTATAGTTTGAAAAATTCGAACATGAAATTTCTTATTTTTTGCACTTTTAAAGAGAATAAAAAGATCAATCAGATCACACCTGATTAGCACGGAAAAAATATTTATCTATTGAGTGAAAGTTAATTTCATATTGAAAGTTATGATAAATTAGTATAACAATTTTAAAATTTATTATAATTAACACTTTAATTCTTACTATTTCAAAATTAATATTTTTAACCTCTAATATTTATTAATAGTCAATATTTTTATTTATATTTATTATATAATGAAATATTTTACCATATTATTTGATATTTTAATTTATTAAGAACCCTTCTTTGATTTTTTTTTTTAAAATTTTATTTATTGCATATGAAATCCATTGACTATGACTCTATGATTAGAATAATACTAAACTCTTCCCTATTTCATGGAAAAAAAAATAAAAGAAATTAAAAGAAACAAAAAGTTTCCAAAATATAGAAGGAGTTAGAGAGAAGTACAATGATGGGTAGTGCACTAAAAAAAAAAAGGGCCATGAATGGATTAGAAGTAGACATGATGATTATTATATGTTAAAGAAATAGAATTATAGAAATATGAATAATGATGACTTCCCAAAACCTAAGACGCTCGCTTTTACCACGTTTTGTCGCTTAAAGATGCCAAATCATTAACATTTCTTATGCCAACTGTGTATTGTCATGTAAAATCTATCCTTTCTTAAATTTAGCCAACATTATGAATTTTTTTTAACAGAGGATATATTTTTATTCATGAAAATTAAATAAATTATATAATTAATAATAAATAAAATATAAAATTCTATAAATTATAAACTATATTTTTAAATCTTGCTTGAAAGATAATAATTTTTGTAAGCAGAAAGATTATCATATTAATGGAGTAATTAAAAAAAAATATTAATAGAGTAATTGACTAAGCATAATAGTAATATTATGTTTTGCTCGGTAACTATATCATGTTACAATCTAAATTTCACATCTTCAAACGAGTTCAGTCGCACAATAACAAATATTTAATTCATTATTTTCAATAAAATATTTGACATCAATCTCATATAGAAATAATAATAACTTCAAAATTGGAGAACCAAACCAATACTTCTATAAAAAAAAAATAAAAAAAAAAAAAAGAATAGACAACTCTTATCAAAAGAGAACAAAAACAAATACAAACAAAAAAAGAAAAATACTAATCAAATATTACAAATCTACTGTTCTGCAAAAAAAAATTGTATTTATTAAAACGACTAAAAATTAAATAAAAGTGAAATTATTGGGCTACTGCTAGCATTTTTAATTAGTTGGTAGTAGCCTGAAACAGAAATAAAAGGAAATTTTTGAGAGAGAAAAGGAGGGAAGGCAACTAACCAATATATGCCTCTAGTGCATATATATGATCTTGTTAAAAATATAAATTCAATTTTTTATTAAGTTTTTTTAAAATAATATTATGAATTTTCATTCATATATTAAAAATAATACATCTTAATTATATAAACAAAGTATCAAAATAATAAATTCACTTGAATTCCTTCAAATATTCTCCAATCATATTAGTAGATCATTAAAACTGACGATTTGGTAAGAAGCGTATTCTACTTAATAACTATTAAACCACAAATCAACCTTTATATTTTTTAATAAATATTGTTTGAATATTAGTAGCAAAATTCAAAATCAAGAAAATAAATTTGAAAACTTTAAATAATCTTAAAGAATAAAATATTTTCATAAAAGAAATAGTAAATCCCATCAAATGATTAAAAAAATAAAAAATAGAACTAAAAATAATACAAACAATAATAAATTCATGAAAAAAAGACATAGATTAATAAATCAAGAAAAATATGTATTAATTGAATAGAAAATCTAAAAAAAAAAAAAAAAGAGAAAAAGGAACCATCATCGTTGAATAAAGAAGATAAACTGTCCTAAAATAAAAAATATTTGTTTTGTAATTTATTTTATAAATTTTACTTATATTAATAAAATAGAAGTAAATACACTTTTACTTAAGTTTATCCTTCCATTACAATTTTATTTTTATCTTTTTTATTTAAGTTTATACTTCCATTACAAATTTATTTTTATCTTTTTATTGTGTAACATCCCAGATTTTATTGATTGTAAAGACGCTTAAGTTAAGGTAATTTCAAGACATTTTTTTAGAGAATAAAAATCACGTTTGTTATTCTTTCTAAACGAATGTTACAAGTAATTGTAATTTTAAGAATTTCAGACAGAAATAAAAGTAACGTTCGTTATAGATTGAGAACGCTCGTTACGATTATCACCAACACCTAGTAAGTGATGGAAGTTCACAAGTTTAAGTGTGAGGATTTCTACTAATGAGGTCGAGGATGAAGGGATGGTTAGAGAGATTCTGTTGGACTTCAATACCAGTTCTGAGAAAAGGAAATGGGAATGGAATGCTTAAGCAAGTGTCTGACACTGAGGATGAAGTTCGGTGACGAAGCGGAGCTTCACTAGTGAGGATGAGTCTGGATAACGAGGAAAAAGCTTCAATGATGAAAATGAGGTGAAGGTTTATGAGGTGAAGGACTACGAGGCGAAGAAGAAGCTTAAATGGTAAGGACGAGGTTTGATTTCGAGGACGAGCTTCACTAACGAGGACGAAACCTCAATGAATAGAGAAGCAAGTTGACGAGGTAGACGGGTATGTTAGAAACGAATATGAGGTAAGGAGCTCCAAGTAAGATAAATGAGATGCTTCAATGACGAAGACGAGCTAGATATAGGTGAAGCGAGCCAAAGACGAATTCGATACAAGCGAAACAAGTAAATGAACACAATATAAGCGAAACGAATGGACAAACTTGGTACAGATGAAGTGAGCAGATGAGCTGGGCACAAACGAAGCAGGTTGACGAGTTCAGTATACAAAGACGGATTGAGGACTCAATAGTGAGTCTACAAATGTCTTTATAGGCTAACGAGGAGAGCTAATAAGCTTGGTCTTGTATAGTGTTACACAATGTATAGTTAAGTTTAAATCTTTAGCTATTGGTTAGATATTTGTTATGAGTTGTAAGGATTTGTGTGGCTAAAATTGAAAGCTATCTGGCACTGAATAGTTTTGTAGAAATTGTATGGCCATGAATGTTAGTTATCTACCTAGTGAATAGTTTTTCGACCACTAAGAATATTTTATTCATTCTTTCTCTCTATATATAAGATATATAAATCATTCTAGAGACTACTAAAATCACTTGCATAAACTTAACTTCCCCATTTTCCTTCCAGATTTCTAGATCTAAATATGATCTCCTTCATTCTTTCTTTTTCTTCAAAGAAGCCACCCAATCTCAAAAGTAACCAAAGATCCCAAGTGGTAGATCGTTCTTCTAGCTTTTTTTGGAAGAGTTCGATCTAGTGCTAGTATAGATCGATGAGCTAGTGAGCCAAGGAATGTTTGATGCCATTCATAATGATGAACTGAGCTTCATTAAAGAGATTATATCAATAGTAAGGTGAGTTATGAAATGTATGAATGCATAGTAAAACCACCATATGTTGCTTATGTTTGAAATCCATTCATTTGTTGTTCTAAATGACCAAAATGATACGTTGTTATTGTTATATTATTATTAATATTTCTTACTGTCTAATGAGACATGAAAGCCATATTATTCTTTGCATTTGTTGGAAAAACCATTTCGGTAACCTACTGTTATTAGATACTATTTTGATGTATAACTGAAGAGGCCATTGGGCTAACCTATGTTTATGATTATGATCCTACCGAGCTATGACCAAGTTTATGACCACGTATGAGAGAATGCCTTTATTAATGGAAAAAAATCCATTAAACCGTGTGCACCGATGACTCGATTGACATAGTCTATAAAAATGTCAGCATCTACTGAGTACTCCCACTGTTATTGAGACTATGGGGTTTGTGGTGTTGTCCCACCCATTAGTTCTCCCACTATTATTGAGACCATGGGATTTGTGGTACCGTCCCACCTATGAGTTCTCCCACTGTTATGTATTGTTATGTTATGACGAATGTACCTTCGTGCCTGTTTATCTTTGGCACATATGTATTGTTCTTAACACTCACTAAATTGATATGTATGTATATGTGTATGCCGATTCACTGCTTTTTCATTAACCCCAAGTATTAATGTGTTTTATAATTCATTGAGTTAACGGCTTACCATATTTTCAGGTGTAGATTAGAAGAGGTTAGAAGCTGTATAATTAGAGCTTCTTGATCATCATTCTCCATCAAGAAGCTAAAAATGTATAAGTTTATTTTTAAGATTGCACTTGTAAAAGTTAAAGCTATTGTATTTTTATCTAGTTGCTTCGTAGAATGAAAGAATCTATGTATGAAATGATTGAAATGGAAAGATTTTTTTTTTCTTTGATTGTGCATGGTATTTGAATGAAAGTATGTTTATGATTGTATAAGTATGTTGATCCAGGGTAATTGTGGATAGTACTGGGTTCTACGAGTTTTCGGTAGTTTTAAACTTACTCATGTCCTAGGATTGTCACACTATTGAAGTCAGGGTATGATATATTGTTATGCTCAATTACTTAGTTATTAATCTATTGTAGCACAAAAGTCAAGTTTTGATATATAGCTATTCAACGATGTAATAGCTATTGTTGTTATATCAAATCAATGGTCCTATCAATATAATTATATTTATATTTATTGATTATCATTTTTCAAAATATGGTATATAATTTTCAAAATTGAGAGTTGATGTGAATAATAAGTGTTAGGATTTAAATGGAACTTGATGGGTTTTTCTATCGGGTCTTGGACTCTGAGGCCACCGATTAGCCAGGATGAGGGAGCTTGAGGCGCTGGGTTTGGGCTCCTAGCAAGTGCTGGACCTAGATTGAGAGAGTTTGGGAAGAGAAGTCTATGGAGTTGATTGTGTGTAAGAGATTATGGATTTTCATGGGCATTGATGAGCTGAGTTGAAGGTGTTAGACCTTAGTTGGAGGTGTTGGAGCTCAGTGGAGGTTTTGGACCTTAGTTAGAAGAGTTAAACCTTAGTTAAAGATGTTGGACCTCAGTTGGAGGAAGGACTAGAGTTGGGCTTCATGGTTGATGTTGGGTCTTCAACCTTGCATGGTAAAGAAATGAAAGAGCATTAAGGGTGCAATAAGCCTATGGCCTGGCACAGGCCCTCTGATATTTGAGTCAGTGTGACTGCATATACGAAGTTTAATATTTAGAGAAGAAAGTGGGTTTAAAGAGATGATACCATTGTTTTCCCTAAATGTTTGAGTAAGCGTGTTCAGTGATGGCTCTCATGATATGGACATTTTCCAGTGGGGAAGAAGGTCTAATGCTAGACTCCGGAGAGTGACAAGTTGAATGTGAGGAGATTAGCCTCTCAGTGGATGACTAAGAGACTGCTATCTTGGTGAGACATTTATGGGCTTTAAAGGTGGCCAGAAATCTGGTTCCCAAACAAAGGTTTTCAAAAAGTCACTTCTCTTCTTCCCTTTAAGATAGAGACAAATTGGAATTTATAGTGCTTTTCCGTTAGGCGGATTGGACAAGGTGAGTTGCATGGTTGGGAGCGATTTATGAGTCAAAGTCACATCATTCTGTAATTAGACAAAGTAATGATATGCCTATTTTGGCGATTATAGAGTCTTATGCTAAGGTAACTGAATCCCATTTTTCAGAGGTGGCAGGGATTGCGTGTTTGATGAGTTTGTAAGGAGTTGTCGGGATTGACTTCCCTTGTAAACTAAGCAGGATCATTTGTTGGCGAGGCGAAGTGCTACTGGAGCGAAATATTTGGTGCTTAGATGAATGCTAGACAAGGTGCAAGATGCCCTGTTTATGAGGTCTTGGGCCTTATTAACACTGATTGCTTAAACTTGATTGTTTAGATGTCTTAAGGTCTGGAATGTTTAGACATATCTTAAGCTTGGTTGAGATAACCCATATTAATGGAGCAATTTTTATTCATCATCAGAACTTTTGTTGATAATCTTCTAATTTTAATTAGGATTCAAGAGAATATGCAAGAAGTATTGATCTTGATATAATAATAATAATTTTCATCAATTGGCCATTGTTACAAACTTATAATAATTAAGAATATGTTCGAGGACTTATTAATTAGAATATTGATTTAGCCTATCAAATATTTTTACCATTGCTAATAAAAAAAGAAAACGAAAAAGAAAAGGACAACAATGGCAAGTCCAATCAAAATGATTGCATATATGTAAATTATAAGTACTTGTACATGTCCAAGACATCACATATATAAATGTACTAAAAATGAGTGAATGAATAATTTATACTGTATATGTATAGATGGAAGAAATTACATTAATCATGAAATAGTGTATAATCATATAGCTATAGGATCAAAATGAAAATGGTACTATGGAAGTTAATTATTGGTTGACAGCAAAAATATAATTCTAATTATGTATAGTTTTGATATATAAATTATTGAAACCAAAATTGACAATTCTAAATGATTTGAAATTATGATGTAAAATTGAAAAAGAAAGATGTGATCACTGACCTTATGGAATTGGCTTTACTTCGCGTGCTTCATTATTGTTTGATTAGTGTTTTCCAATAATTACCATGTAAAGATAGCTTTTTTTTTTTTTTCAAAAGAAAAAAAATTGCAATACCAAAATTTTCATATAATTAATTACTGCATAATGTAATTGGAAAGTAATCTAGTGGTATCATGGTTGTTTTATGGTCTAATGATAAAAAATAAATAATAAAAAAAAAGGCAAAATTTTTTTAAAAATTGTAACTATAATTAAACCTTTTTAAAATAGGTATTTTATAGTATAGCATTTTTCTAAAATATTTTTTTTTCTTTAAGATCTTCATAAAAAATATCCCTTGAACTAGTTGGGAAAACAAAACTATTACATCACTCACATTCTAGTTCTATCTATTGCACCCTTATGCTATTATTAAGAGGTGGCAAACGAGTCAGATCGAATAGGTTTGGTTCAGATCACTTCGATTCTCTCTCTCTCTCTCTCTTCTTTTTTTTTTTTTTTTTTTTTTAGGTCAGGTCATTGTAAGTTGTGGATGGATTGGTTAACTCATCAGGTTAATCCAGGAGGAGATTTTAGGTCAATTTTGTGTCTTATGAGTTGACTTAGGTCAAGTCACTTGCAACATTACTTTTTAGAGAAAAAAATATTTTGAAAATAAAATTTCACACATTTAATTGTCCAAATTTTTTTAGGAAATTTTTTTAAAAATTAAATACAAATATGAAATAAATAAATAAATAATAACAAAATAAGATAGATATTAAAAATTAAAATCTTTACAAATAAAATACATTACTTTTTATTTTTTTTCATATAAACGTTAACTCATATACACTGCATGTATTGTCACATGTCTAGCAATACATAATGATGAAGCTAATTCCAACCGAAGTGAGGTCGTTTAGAATAGTTCACCTTTAGTTGAGTTTGAATAGGACTTATGCGACCTGTAAGAAGAAACAAAAGTCAAGTGGGCTAGGCGGGGTACCTAGCAAAGCCATTCCAACGGTCAAGTTAGTGAATTGGCTCAAGGTAAGAGATCAGGAACAATATTGGAGAATTGCTTGTGTTTGTGTTAGCAAGAATGCATGTACATTTCGTTAGTTTGATTTTGAGGTATTTATAGGAGATAGATCCTTACATGAGTTAAGTATGGATTTCCTTGACCGGTTCGGATATAGATTAGCTTGCTTTATAGTTTCAATCCGCTTCCTGCTTGGATACAAACTAGAAGACTTCTTTTTTGACTTTGGTCAATGGGCTTGCAAGTATTTTATATTGGGTCGGGCCCAACTTACTTTACTACCCAGTTCGGTATATTTTGTTCCTTATCAGACCCGATTATATACATTATATTTTTTTTATTTTTTAAATATTATATATATATATATATATATATATATATATATATATATATATATATATATATATATTTTATGTAAAAAATAAATTATATTATATATGAAAAATTAATATTAAATAATTATTTTTTTAAAAAAATAAATAAAAATAAAAACAGATATATTCACTCGCCCCGAGACGAAGAATATAAAAAATATATATATTAACAGGGAGGTAGGGGTGATCAAAATCAAACCGGAATCATTAAATCAAATCGAAACCGGCCAAATAAAACCGAAATAAAAACCGTTTTTCGGTTATGATTTCGGTTTCTATTAAAAACTGGACCAAAAACCAAAATCTTCGATTTCAAATCGAAACCGATAATTCGGTTAAACCAGTCATACAATTATATTTTAATAAATTAACGTAAATATTAAGTGCAAACTTTTTTTAATATACAATTATATTTTAATAAATTTCATTATTTATTAAAATTTTATGTTAAATTATTTCATTATGTTATATTAATTTTTTAATCAAAATTAATGTAATAACGTAATCGGTTCGAAACTAATTTTAGATTATAAAAAAGAAACCGATTTCAAACTGAAATCAAAACTAAAATCGATCGATTCTAAACTAAAATTGAAACCATAAATACCAGTTATGATTTCGATTTGAATATTTTATTAAATTAAAATTACCTATTTCAAAACAAAATTGACAGTTTGATTAAACCAACCGTCTAAGGGGAGGGAGGGGGTACACTAATGAAAAACCTGCACCATACCCCATTGCCATCCAAGCAGCAAAATTGGCAAAACGCGCAATCGCGACGCTGATTAATGGAATCTCCGTTCGGATTTAGGATGAGACCTCCGTGCTTACCTCACCACCACCACCACCACCACCATCACCATCACCATCACAACCACCACCATCACCATCAATTATGTTCTGTACTCAACCACCACCATCACCACCATTGTAATTGCCATTTCCTCGTATTCCCTAGATTTGCACCGCTCTCTCTGCAAGACCGAGACCATAGTGGTTCTTATCCATCACAAAACGACTTGAATTTGCAGGCCAATGTGTACATTGAAACTTGTACCTCTATCACTTTTCTTTTTTCTCAATCTTAATTTCTTTAGTCTTATGTTATCTTGAATTTTCCTCAAATTTTAGGGTTTTTCAAGAGGACGACGATGACCCAGTTTTTGTTTTAACTGATGAATGGAGGGATTTCTTTGCCAAATCTGAAGCCAAGAGAAAACTAGGTAGTTTCTGTTGTTCCTTAATTACAGATTCTTATTGTTATGAAATTCTTTAATAATTTCCTGGCTTTTGATTAATTTCATATAATTCTTTGTGCTATACAGAGAAGCAACAGGCTAAGAAAAAAGACAAACACTAGAACCATTCTAATGTTGAAGCATTGAAATTGATAGAAATTGTAGCTCTTGAGTTCAATCTTGTTATGGCATCATTTTAAAAGCAATTGAGCCTTTGCCTTGCAAATAGAAATGCTGCTTGTTTTGGACATCATGTTAAAAGCATTGTATTCAGTAAGCAATCTCAATTCAACTCATTAATCTCAATCTCATTCTCAGTTTAATGGGTTGCTTCTTTGAATTGTTGTTACATATGCTTAAAGGCTCTATCTTTGCTACCTCTCATCTTTTCTACTCTCTGGAAATTGCATTCGCTATTGTTTAAGGTTTGTAGATGAGTCACCATAGGCATTCATGAATCATGATCACTGTTACTGACAATCTATTTAAGAACCTGAGATTTTTATATGAATTGGTCCATGAATCATCTCTTTCAGACTTGCTTGTATTGA
Organism: Vernicia montana; assembly: GCA_949750685.1. Lineage (NCBI taxonomy): Eukaryota > Viridiplantae > Streptophyta > Magnoliopsida > Malpighiales > Euphorbiaceae > Vernicia > Vernicia montana. Next base: position 17,719 of record CATKHJ010928520.1, read on the forward strand.
TAAATGTTTGATATTTATTGCTACATGAAGCAAAAATGCACCAAATTTACCAAATTTACAATTCTGAGATATTTTCATCAAAATTTACAATTCTAAGATATTTTCATCAAAATTTACAATTCAAGTTTCAAATGTTATCATATGATATTTGATCCCTTTGAAGTAGAGGGGTAAGAAAAATAGCAGCAACAACGATCCATCGAGGAGACCTAACAATCATTAGTTCATCTCATTAATGTCTTGCTTTAATGTTTATACATAGGTGTGAATAGAGACATGCATCAAATTATACCAATTTAATGGAGACATACATCAACTACAGTACTCGAAATCCTTCATCTCTATGGTGGGTGAACATGGAAGTCCTAACAAAAGAGATTTTTTTACTAGTCTAACAAAAGAGATACCAGGGTTAAAGATTTCACTAGATAGATTTTTTCATGCCCCTTCGCTTGTTCATATTAGAAGTGAATTTAGATTACTTCCGAATAGCAGGAATCACCAAAAAGTGTTTAGGGCTTCAAAGCAAGTTTGCTGAAAGCAGAGTTAACTCTTTCATCAGGGATCAATCTGTGGCCTTCATAGAAATCTAAAATCTCCATTGAAATATTTTTCACCTGCAAAATTAGACGTAATTTGCATGATATTACAAGCAATACAGTACTAAATGCTGATTTGTTGTGCATCTCCAACACAGTTTACATATTCACCATTCATTCAGATTATCAGATAATCCTCATATCCAGCATTCTAGAAAATGTGTATCAATATTAGGATTTTAATTCAAACTTTTCTTACTGACCAAAATGCCAACACAAGTTTCAATGTGGACATGATCAACAGGAGGGAGCAAAAGAAAAAAATAAGTATGAGATAAACTCACCACATTCATATCAACGCGAAGCTCTTCAAACCATGTTGTTATATCTTTTTCTCTAAACACGCTAGCAATGTATATGCAAGCCAAAGCAATTAGATGTGGGGGATGTACAAGAATTAGGTCCATCTTGTAGGTGTCATTTACAAGTCCCCTGTAAATCTCAATATATCTATGTTATTTTAAATCAATCGAAGATACAAATCGTAACACAGATTTCAAAACAACAATATTTTTGCATATTAAGTGCTAGCATAAGTCTGCAAGGATAAGAGTTTGATCAGCCAAATAGATTCAACTCAGAAATCTTGAAGCAACTTTCTTCTTGATCATTTTCAAACCTTTAGGCAGTAATATTAGCAAAAAGAAGAAAGGGAGCTCTAAAAGAACAGAACCATTCCCCCTTTTTACAAGACAGCAGTTTCAAAATTGAGTTGCAACTGGTTGTATCAAAGAAAGCACATTTTTTTCTATTCTTTTTCTTGGAATTTTCTCCGAAATTTTGACCAACTAGTTTGGGATTAAGGCTTAATATAACTCTCTCTAAACCTGTGCTCATAATTTGAAAATAAAATTCAAATGGAACTTGGGATTCCAACTTTTGTGGAGATTAATGAGATAGGGAATGAATACTGCACACTGCACAGCCAATCTTTGTACTGAGAAATTTATCTAAAATCTACCAAATTTCAAAGGATTTTTTTTTTTTTTTTTTTGCCGATAATTTTTCGAAGGACTCGGTCAACAAGATTTCAGCTTTTGGGTTCTAAGAGGTGGTTTACAACAGCCAGATGTTTAAACCATCTAAAAGTTTAGCTTGATTTATAAATCATAATCAAATACAAATGTGAAGGAAAAATGTCTCCAGCAGCTCTTTATAAAAGAATTGAGTTAATTTCGCAACTATATGAAATTAAAAAATTGAGTAAGCATGCATATGTGCCCCAAGATTCTAGCAACAACTTCAAAAAGTTAAAAGATCCAATAATGTGGATGCTTACCAAGATAATTGAATCATATTTACGTCATTAATGCCAGCATCCTGCAACAACCTGTCAAGGCCCAAGAAAAACAAGGAGAATGTTTCCTCTAAATAAGAAAAACAAGGACTAACTAGAATAGAAAGAAAGAACTAAGAATTTTGTTAGTCCTGATGAAAGCAAGGTCGCTTAAAATTATTGAAATTTTGTTCGAAGGAAGTTAAATTTTTGTAATTTCATTTCCATAGGAAGATATTAAATACCGAAAACATCCAATTCAATGACCAATCATTTTCAGTATTCTTTTCAAGATCAAGGAATTGAATCTTGAAAAATCACCATTTGAAGTCATTATCAACTAGAAGTTATAAAAAAACATGAGGATCAAATTAGGAATGTCGTTTATGTCCAAAGGAATCCAGACTTTCCCAACTTGTATCATGTTTATTCTGCTCCCATAATTTGTACCATAACAGGGGGTGTGGAACACACTTTTTTCAACGCTTAGTCGTACATAATTTGGAAAAATAACTTTATTCTGCAAAGCATGATTTGGTTATACTGAAACACCATTCAACTTATAGCAATTTAGTTGGTGTATAACAGGAAAACTCTGCCTTGGAGTATAAGTTAAATGAAACAACAATGATAAAACAAGAACAGGAAAGCTCTGCCTTGGAGTATAACATCAATAAATATGCATCAAGGTAACATTTAGAAAAATTTTATGGATCACACTTCTTTGTTTTTTTTTTTTCTTTTTTGAGGGGGAATTAAAAAATTTATATTGATCACACATCTGTTTTTTTTTTTTTATTTCTTTTTTTATTGGGGGTGAATGGGAGGGGCTTTCTAGGTATTGAACCCTTGTCCATCTGTATTATGAAGTAGGCACTCAATTACTAGGCTACTAACTCAATGTCACCAGGATTACAATTTGATATTTCACTTATTTGCATTTTATCATCTCAAAATTACATGTCCACCTATAACAGAACCAAGTTCCAGTTCCCCACACCCTACGCTTTTGGTGTGCCACAGTCAGAATCTTGAGGCTCCTATCCCCCCAGTACTAAAAAAGCGTGTGAAATGAAAAATCTATCCACATCTTGTTAGTTCAGTTTAATATGCACCATTTACCTAAGGATGGCCACAAGTCAGGTTTGGGATGTTGCAATACCCAGCCTGCTAAGAAATAACAGTGCCCACCGCACTTGAGGTCAGGGCAAGTATTACCCATTTTTCTTTTTAATTTTTTCCCTTTTTCCTTTTAAAAATAATTTTTTTGTTTTTATTTTCAAATATCTATATATTTACTTCTTGTACATTTTTTTCTACCTATCCATTACCCAAACCATATATATCTAATCAATTCAGGTTATACCATTACCCAAACCCTGATAGTGTTTTGATTCTAAAACCTTACCCACCCCATTTACTAGTTGGGTCCGTAATACCCAACCCAAATATAATATTGCCATCCCTACATTTACTTCCTCTCACCACCCCCAACCCACAACCAAAACCGCCCAAAGAAAGAGGTACCAAATCTTCAAATTGAAGCCAACAAATGAAACCAACATTAAGATGCATAGCAAACAAGGGTAAAGATAAAAAAAAAGACTTACTGAGACAATGAACGATAAGGATGGAACACAACCAAATAATAGTTAAGAGCTTCCAAAATCTTCATTTCCATCTCAAGTATGTCTTTGATTTCATATCTGTACTTTTCATCAGAATCTATGGAGCAGAAGGTGACTGTGAGCACTATGAACTAAATAGAATGCCAACAACCAAACTATGAGGAAAGTTGGATGATCAATGCGTTAAGTTCATTAACAACTGCCTTACGTAATTTTTTGGTGTAAAATACAAGGAGTCTGGCCTGCACAGTGCTTTCTTCTGCTTTGGCTGCCAAGTACAAGCAGCTTGGAGCTACAACCCGAGGATCATATTCTGACATACTCTTTCTGAAAGCACAAGGAGAAATTAAGACTAGAAAATGGTATTACATAGGCGAAATGACAAAAAAAAAAGCCACAACCTTTTCTCAAATTATCAATTTCAGCCAATCCTTTTAATTCTATCCATTTTATCCCTAACCTTTAGGGTCAGTTTCAATCTTAGTCAAATATACTAAATGATACAACATGCCATAACTTTTTACAAATATATATTGTAGAATGAAGCTTGTCTAGGTAATAATTAGAGTTAAAAATATATATAACTAGATTATATCAAAAGAAAATTCATATACAGGGAGCGAGGCAAAATTGATAAAGAAAAAAAAGGAAGATTAACCCTATAATACATTATAGCTCTAAAAGTTTCATGGGAGCTTGGGGGCCATCGTAAATATGATCTAAAGATTTTGGAGCATTTAGAATATTAAAAAAGAAAAACAACACTCTGCAAATATGCTTCTATCAAATTTCATATGAGTTCAAAATAAAGCATAACTCTTGAGCTTCTAGTTGATGACTCTACAATTTTCTCCCAACATGGGAAATTAATCAATACCTGGTATAAACACGTCTCATGTATGTAACTGCAGTGGCCACAACCCTGAAAATTTAATCAGTACATTAGAGATGCTAATAATTAATTGGTGACACATTACTAAAGAAGAAGAAAGCACTATCAATTTTGTAAGATGATAAAATATAAAAGCTAGTTATTTATTTCTACTTTTTCATAACTCCCAAATTATTTTGATTCGAAAATATAGTCCTGAACCAAACAAGGTAAGAAAAAGAAATCCATATAGTTGACCTTGATGAGATTCATTGAGGTTAAGTTTAACTCTGATCCAATTTATACAAAATAATTTGGTAATGATGAATTCCAAGAAAAAAATATGAAAAATGTACTGAAAAAAAAAAAAAAAGAGAGGAATAAAGTCAAACCTTTGCCTAACTTTAACACTTTGAGCCAATTTCCATATATCTGAGGAAAAGGAACAGAAAACAAAGTAGATAGTAGATTGTCAGCATATTATTAGCAGAGAAATGCACATTTACATCGGCATCTTCTGACTTGTTCCTCACAGGTTTCTAGTGAAACAGTCATAAGAATTCAATTCTTTAAGCAAAATATTTTTGGGTTCAAAAGTCCTTGTGTCACCAAAGCATAAGAAGCCAAAAACCAGATTACAATTCTAATCAAAAGCATAAGAAGCATGAGCTTACACAAATTCACACACATGAATACCTAATGAATATTGACCTACAACTAGACAATGTGACAAAATTAAATCGAAATATGTTTTTATTTAATCTATCAATCTATCAGGTTCAACTTTCATTCAAACATCTTCAAATTTCTATGAATTTCTTGAAATACGTAGGGGATTACAAATAAATAGTAAACACCAAATTAATTATCAACTACCAATACCACCCAATTCAACGTTAAAGAAACGATACAAGTAAAATTTAAAGAAAACCCAGATAAGAGAATTTCAAAACAATCCTATTTTCTAAAAATCTAAACCAATTAAAAGCAAATTTCCTAAATGGAAGCTAACGAAATAGAAACATATAAACAATAAATTGTAAAGAATATCATACAATTGGCCATATGCATTTTAATAAGCTTGAAATCCTCAAGAGTTATGCCCTTGTCTTTGTCCTGTTGCTGCACCACGTCTACTTCTTCTGGGTCCAAAAGCTGCTTGCTGCACACAAACATCACCGTACCCAGAAAAATCAAAATCAAAATCAAATGAAAAGAAAAAAAAAATACTAGAAACCAAACACATCACAAGAAACAAAGAAATTACTAGTGAGAAGAAGTCCAGAAATTGGCTGCCATTGTTTCGCAGAGATGTAAAGCTGTGTTGGTTCTTTTCTTCTCTGATTTGCTCCTCCTTCGTTTCAAAAGATTCTTCCAATGGATCATGAACCATTGTACTGGCCCGTACTAAGATAGCCCAACAAGAAACCATATAAGATGTAAATTTGTTGATAAAAGGCCCAAATATTTTGGGCCTCTAAGATTGCTTAATTTGGGCCTCGGCCTCAATTATGTGTCAACAGTTATGTTTGATTCTCCACTCTAACTAAAAGGGTATCTTGGAAAATAACAAGTCGATAAAACAAAAGAAAATATTTTTATTGTTTTTCTTTTTATGTCAATTTGTTTTTTTTTTTTTTAGTATTGGAGAGGGATAATTTAACATCGGTGAGATTCGATCCCTGACATTTACTCCTAATAATAAAAATGAATATATTTTGATAATACATTTTTCTTTTACCTTTGAAAAATAAAAATTAAAAACAACAATCATACAAAATGAGTTTTACAATTTTTATTTATTTTTTTTAATAAAGTTCCCTTAATTTTTTTTTTTCAAGCACATTGATAGAGATGAGGAATAAATATAGTTATTGCCTTTGGGTCACGAACATGGCACCAAAATCATATTTCAAGAGAGTATGAATGGATTTAGAAGGTTCAGAAAAAGACATCTTCGAGCGTGATTCACGGCGAGGATCCCTCAAGGATCATACAAGACGAGATCATCCCTATGGAAGTGTTTCGCCAAGGTGCTCTCTCACTGGCTAGAGCTTGATCCCACCCTAAGCTAACTTCACTGAATAATAAGTTGAAATCCCTCACACGTTCAGTTATACTCCAACCTATGATTATTAACACTGAAACTCAGAGTACGTCAACCTTTGACACACCAGGATCTAAGATAAATATGCCAATTTATTCATATTTATAAGATAAAAAATCTTCATTTGTTTTCTTAAAAAAAAATAATAATAATAATAACTTCATTTGTTTAAAAAAAATTATTAAATACTAAAACTGAGAAACATGCCCATTTATTCATATATATTGTAAATTTGTAATAAATTTATCTTTTTAAAGGTAAACTATTATTAAAGATTTATAAAAATGCTAAATGAGATATAAGATAAATATGTAGAAGTCAGTAGGTGTATAAGTTTATATGTAGAATAAATATTGAAATTCATATTTACATAAAATTTATTTATTTATTTTAAGCTGAATACTCGTTGATTTATAAGCATTTGTTAATTTTTAAATTGTTGCAATTGGAATTGGACTTAAGTATCATAATTTTTTTTTTTTTTTTGGTAAATGGTAGAAAGATTTCATTTCTAGTCAAAATATTAATCTAATAATTTTTTTTCCAGAGAATATTAACCTAATAATTACTAATATATCAAGATCAATCCCTAACCTACATAGCTATACATTTGAGCAGGAAATACATTATTACCGATTTACTCATTATAAGTATTTTTGGATGGGTGTTTTCAAAAAAAAAAAAAAAAAGAAGAAGGTATTTTTGGATGGGTTGGTTATGGTTAAATGGGCCTGTCTCTAACAAAGCCCTCTACATCTCTCAGATGGACTTCACTTATGGGCATTATTTTATGGCTATATAAACAGATATATTTAGAACCTTTTACGTTTGATTAGAGTTCCAATGTGAGGCAATGAGAAAAATAGGATTGGGCTTGGTGAATTGAAATCCAATTCATAGGGGCTTAACTCAAACCAGTTAATTAATTAAATATATTTAATTGTATAATTATATTATGTATTAATTCTATTTTTTTAAAATAAATTTAAATTTCATTTCATTAATTATCAGTGACTAAATATAAATTTTAATAGAAAATGACTTGATATAAAATCAATTGCTCTAACAAGAGCAAAATGATTCTCATATTGCAAATGTTCAACAGAACATCCAACTGCTATATAGTTAGTTTTGAAAAATTGCGACTGTAATAGTAGAATAATGTGACAAACCAATGTCCTCTTTACAAGCAACTAAAACACAACAATGCACAAACATACCACCAAACTCATAACAAAAAAATAACTTCCAACAAGGGAAGACATAATAAAACTTCCAACAAGAGAATGCAAAATAACATTAAAAAAAAAAATACAATATAATACAAAATAATAAAATGAAAAATATCACCCTAACAATAATAAACACAAATCCACTCACAAACATATGGTAAAAATGGAGATGAGAAGGCAACGGTGGAAGCAAAAAGGCATAGAACGAAATCAAGCAGAAGAAGCGTCGAACGACGATAGAGGAAGACGCGTAAGTAGAGGACAAATGAGTATAACTGGTGGTGGATATGGCAACAACAGTAGGGATGAAACTATTTATATCAAATCTAACAGAAAATATTAGAATCACTGTCGATCAAAAGAGAAGATCGGCAGTGGTTCAAAAAATAAGTGGAGAACTAAAGAGAGAAAATTAATTATATTTAAAAAAAAAAATAGTTCTATTTATTTTAGATTACTTATAAGAGGACAAGAGAGGTGTGGCTTTGCCTAGAAGATTCACTATTGCCTTAGCTTAGTTGTTGTTGGGGGGTATTTCCCTGTTATTGTACCTATATATATATATATATATATATATATTTGATGGATTCACTAAATATAACTAATGAAACATTCATAATTTTGTATTTAATTTATTTCCTTTTCTTTTATGTATATGTATACTTTTTGGTCCCATCTATTTTATTTGACTTTTTATCTTCTATTTCTTACTTATCCTTTTACATTACCTATAAACATTTTTTTCTCATTTTTTCACTTTCTCTTTACTGCGTGATAATATATCAAATTCTCAAACTATTTTATTCACTTTTAACTTTTTTTTTTCATTTTTCATATGGTGTTGGAACTTGGAAGAAAACAATTGTAATAATTTAGAATGCATATGACTATATCAAATATGAATTTAGAATTTTTTTTTGTCTATCAAAATATATAGTTTACTTTGGTAATTTATTAATATTTAATAGTTTTAATCTTAATGTGATGTAAATAATATTTCGGGCTTATATTAATTATTTATTTATTTTTTATAATGTTTGTCATATTTGTCTCTTTCAAAACAAATTTTAGATCTGTCGTTGGTGTGGACTAATATATATATATATATATATATATTAAGATCATATATTTACATATAAATAAAATCCACCTGAAATTATAAAATATTATAGAATATAAATCTCCATCCAGGTAAGAGTGTAATACATTCAATGTATTATTTACTATGATAGCAAAATTCTCAAGTCACCACAAAGATGCATGATTGTAGAAAAACAAAGCTAAGACTTAAGAGGCGGCTATACGTCGATAAAAAGAAATTAAGAGAATAAAAAGTTGGGTAATTGTCGTGAGTACAAACTTTTCATGTTTTAAACTAACAATTATATCAAATGCTATGAATAAAATCAAATTTAACATGGCAGGGAGGGACCCAACATAAAATCTCTCAAATCTTTAAGTTTAGTCTTACTAAAAGATTAAATTTTGAGAGAATATCTAATTTTGGGTTAAACTTTATCTAAAATATTTAATGTAAATTACATAAACTAAATTGATCTAATTATTCTCTTATATTTTATTTTTAATTAATTTAAAGTTTGTCCATTAATTAAACTAAACAGATGTTAATTCAATTTAATAAAGTGAAATTGTGGAATCTATTCATATTTCTAAATAATGAAAAATATTTAAAGTAAAAAAATATTATTTTTTTAAATAATAGATATATAAAATTAAAAAAATCTTATTTTTAAATAATAAAATAAATTAAATATTAAACAAAAAATAAAACCAGATATGAATTTAACAAATGAAATTCAAATATAAAATTCATTTTTCATAAATTTATATAAATTTCATGTATGTATTTATGGGTGTAAAGTAGACCTGTTCATGGGCCGGATTTGGGCGAGTTCAGGCCAAGCTCAATCCGGCTTGCAATTTTTTACTTAAGTCCAAGCCCGGCTAAGCTCGGAATTAATTTGTTTTAAGCTATTTAAATCCAAGCCCACTATATATAAAAAAAAGCCTACTCAAGTTCGGCCTGCCCGAAATATATATTTATTTTAAAAAAATTATCAGTTTTTCACTAATAAATTTTACCAAATTTACTTAAAAACTAACTAATTTTATACTAAATAAATAAAATTATACAAACACAAATTATATAAATACATATTGAAATTTTAAAATTTAAATAATAAATTAAAACACTCAAGAAATTTCAAATATATATATTTTTAACATATCTTATAAAGTCGGGCTGAGTTCGGGCCGAACTTAACTTTTAAAGTATGAAACTAAGCCTATCCATAAAATTTACGAATTTTAATCGGATTCGAGTCAAACTTTATAAGCAATATGTCTTATTTGAATTCTATAATTTTGAAACGGAGTTAAATGGATCGGGCGATTACTTAAGCATATGAACAGATCTAGTGTAAAGTACGAACACTCAATGATTAAAAAATGATTTTCAAAACACTGAATTACAAATTACAAGATGTAGAAAAGTTAGGTGTAGAGGTTGTCAAAACCAACCAGACTCTTTCATTCTAGAAAATCAAAACGGACAAGACACGTGCATAAGATAATCAACAATCAACTCTCAAGTCCCCACGCCTAAAGTTCCAAAATCTGGTGACCAGTCGTTTTCCGCTGGCGTATCTTTCGTGGCCAAGTGATGATCGTAAGTAATAACGAAATCTAATGCATAAACCATGGATAGATCTATTGAGGAAGTGAAGACAGCTGCCTTTATTGATTTTTAATTTTTCTTTTCTTAAAATATGTATATTTTTAAATATATTTTCACTAAATTTTACCCATTTACCTCCTTATTAAATTATAATTTATAAATATTTTATCTTTTATATAATTTTAAAGTTATTTTTATAATTTTAAATTACTTTTTAAGTTAAAAATAAAATTAAATAAAAATAAAAAAAAAGCTCCAATTCATATTTACCTCACTTTTTCTATTGTATTGTTATTTTATTTTATTTTTTTTAATTTAAAAAAACTGCTACTCATATTATGTTTTTATTCTAAATTCTATATATGTATATTTATACATATAAATGTGATGTTATTTTTATATATGTATATATATGATTGTGTATAAATTCAAAAATTAATTCACTCCACGAATAATTTTTTTTAAATTCGCTCTTGTACATAACAATATATAAATGCAGAGTTGCTTTCATATGACTATCTTAAATCATATATCATAGATTAATTAATAAAAATAAACCCAATATATGTACACATACCTGAATTTGGATCAACTTAAATTTATTATTGTTGATGATTTCGGTATAATTTCTTGGTCCAAAATGTCAGGATTTAGGTAATATTTTGAATTGAAAATTTTAAAAAATATGAATTAATTAATGTATTTGATAAAAATTCATAGTGATAATAAGTAGTATTTGATAATATTATTGGATACTTAAATTCTTTTAATTAATTCTAAATTATTTAGTAATGAATCACTTAAAATTTTTAATTAAATTAAAATTCATTTAAAATGTTAAATTCAAATTTTTAATTTAAAATTTATACATATTAAATAAGTAATTAAAATTTTAAATATTTTATTATTTATATTATCCAATTCTTAAAATTCATTATTTAAATTTTTAGCAATTAATTTTAATTTTCATTTATAGAGAAATAAATTGATACCAAATTTTGGTATTTTATGTTCTTGTCAACCTAATAGGTTCAATGACATATTATTCCTTCTCAAGTTATAGGATCGTGTAATACTTAAAATCTATACTTATTTATGGTCTGAATTTAAATTTAAAAATTATTAAATTTTTTAAAAGTTGAATTTGTTTAATCAGTAATTTCTTTTATGAACTGTTGTATGAAATATGATTCACGATGAAGTCTATTAAAATCTATGAGAAATTATTAGGTAGAATATAAACATATTCTTTCTACTCACATAAAAATGAGTCTATGTGTAATTAAAATAAAAACACATTTATATGATATAAAAGTGAATTTATATGTAATTAAAATGAAAACACATTTATATAACTTCACTTTTTTCTTTTTCTTTTTTTTCTTTTTTTTTTTTTTAATAGAAAGACCATGTTTCTGTGTTATTTATAATTTCTCAAAATCTATTCCCAAATTAACGAAGGATATAGCCATAAAGGGTAATAGTTATGGGGTATACCCTCGTAGGCATAGCGTAATTGCAGCTTAGGGGTCACTTGCAATTAAGGCCATTAATAATATAATATTGGGCCTCAAAGTCAAGCCGGTTATAGCTATATGATTTTTTTTTCGCCCAGAGTTATAGCTATATGATAAGACATGAAGAAATAAATACAAAATTAAAAGTTTTCTTTTTTATTTATCTTTTGCTATAACTTTGTCCACGAATAATTAAGAGTTAAAGACTAAAGTGACCAAGTCGACAAGAAACATTGGGATTGAAAGGAAATAATTTGACGCAACTTTGAATTATACAAAAAGTGACACAAAAGTCATGAAAGTAAATAAATTGTATTTCACATGACCCACATGTTGAGGGATGAGAAATAAAATCAGTGAAGTACTAATTGAATTTAAGAAAGGGTAAATCCATTAAAAAAATCACTTATTTATGAGTTTGAAATATATATTTAGTTGATAATTGATTATTTGAAACTAAGGACTTATCTAATGAGGCATTGATTCATCCTCAAAACTTGTTTTTATTCTCGTAATGTTTGAGCAGCAACCAGCTTATTTACTCTCATATTATATTAAAGCTTCACCTTTCATCTTGAGTAGACTGTTATAAGAGCCATCACGTCAGATAAGACACGTCAGGATTAAGCACACTTAAGGCGATGCATGCCCATGGCAGTGCTCAGAGGGCAATCTTCTTGCAACAGTGGCTAAATGCATGCCAGAAGACTGACACAAGAGAGACTGTTTGTCCCATTAATTCAGACTTCTCTTTTTCTTTACGCCATTAAGATGCGGCCACTTATTTGCCTATTCTTGTCCATCGACCTAATTGAGCCACTATAAAAGGAAAGATCATTCACTCATGCAAGGAAGCGAACTCTCACCAAAACTTGTCTATAAGAATCAGAAAAAGATCAGTTCTTCTTCCTACAGGTTCCTTCATTTTCAAGTTTACTAACTTAGGCATTAAAGGCTCCCCGCCGGGTCCATCCCTGGAAACTCCTGATCCATTTTTTCTCTATCTACAGACTCTATTTCATCACCCTTATATCATGGGCTCTCCATATATGGAATGAAGTAAATTTTGCCTCATCAAAATCACGCCATTTGTGGAGAACAACACCAAAAATTGTGTCTCTTCCTCTCTTTTTCCAGCCAAAAATACTAGATCCGACTACAAAAATTCACTTAATAGCTTTTGTGTGATTCATACATCTTTCAAATTGATGGAAGCTATAATATATATATATATATATATATATATATATATATATATATATATATATATATATATATATATATATATATA
>CATKHJ010928736.1:0-133716 GCA_949750685.1 Vernicia montana
AATTTTGATTTTTCTTTTTCATTTATTGTTGTTGGTACTGGGAGCCCTCTTCTTTTTTTTTTTTTTTTTTTTTTTTTTTTTTTTTTTAAAGATCTTCATCATGGGCCTAATGAGAGACACACTTATGGACTTGACACCACACTTCAACCCAAAACCTTAAGGCATTGAGTTTATGAGTTCTTCCCACTTATATGTCCTCATTAATCTCATCTCTTTTCAATGTGGGATTCCACACTCTTGAAATCCTAACAATCTTCCCTTAAAGAGTGAATTTCCACATTGAATTTTGGCTCCCCTTGAGCGAAAGCCTTTTTCTTGATTTGAGTATACGGCGTCATCTTGAGCCCTTCTACTTCCACCGTTCTGAGCTCACTGGGAGTAATCTTGGGCTTCCATGTGGAGGTGGCAACCACAGAATCTGACCACCGTCTCCATACTCGTCCCTACTGAACCATCGACTCTGATACCACTTGTTGAGAATTAAACCCGGTAAAATTCAACAAACACACCACAAAGAAAAATAACTGAACACAGAATTTAACGTGGTTCGACTTTTCAATGCTTACATCCACCAATAAAAAATAATCTTCCACTATATGTGATATAAATTACAATACAATGAATCTATAAATATCCTTGGATTAACCCAACCAAAATTTATAGTATCTTCATTCATATAAATCCGAAGAATTATTTCTTTCACCCTCTAGACCCCTAGAAAAAATATCGGTGTTTTCCTTAAGTGTTTTCCCACACTCAATACACCCCAAATTTATACTCAAACTTGCAAATCCAAGTTAATCTTGTATAAATTAACACAATAATATTTTCTCTCAAAATATTCTTACCTTGAAGGATTTTCTATTTCACAATGCCCCCTTGTATTACAATGCTCCTTTTTTTTTTCAATGCTCTTCTCAATGCTTTTTATAGGCATTCATCAACTAAATTTGGTGTTGTCATGTTGCCAAATTAAGTAAACAATTTAACAACTTCTTCTTACTAAATTAAGTAAACAATTTGACAATTTCTTCTTGCCAAATCACCATTTTTTATTTCTTTTATTTTTAATCATTGATTCCTAACAATTTCCATGATTAAAAAATAAAAGTTATCTAATACAAAATATTGTCTGTTACCGACAACCATAATTCTTCGAGAATTACCATACTCCACCATAATGAGTATACCCACTTAAAATTAATCGAAAATAACCAGCTGATAAAATATGGTGTTAACTTCTATGAAACTGTTCATTCCATCAAATTTCTATATTGTGAAAATTGAGGTTTCTGCTACATGATTTGAATTGACACAGTACTTATGAGTAATATTCACAGCAACAATGATTTTACTATAGGCCTTTAAACTAAAGGTTCTGATACTACTTGTTGGTATCGGGGAGCCCGCTTTTTTGGGAGATCTTCATCATAGGCCTAATGAGAGACACACTTATGAGTTTGACACCACACTCTAACCCAAAATCTTAAGGCATTGAGTTTATAGGTCATTCCCACTTATATATCTCTCATTAATCTCATCTCTTTCCAATATGAGATTCCACATTTTTGAAATCCTAACAATTTTTAGAAAAATTCTAGCCTCTACTATACATCAATTTAATGACATAATAACATATAAAATAAAAAAGAGTATCAATTGTTTTTTCTTTATACATTGGCAAAGATAGTAAGATAGGCAACATTCATGCCGATGTATTTGGTAAAAAAAATAATATAGAATACAAGTAAATTCCTGTATTGTTACATAGGTCTTCCTCTATTTATTCTATCTATGCCTTGGTGTTGATTTTTGGATTTAGTCGGTATAGAGTAAATATTTTTAACTAAATCAATAAAGTCGGTTTTTAAATATTTTAATTCTTAATCAAATCAAGTAATACTAAAAAATATTCAAATCAAAACTATTTAGATTTGGTTTGAATAGTCGGTTTGACAAAAGTAAAAAATAAATAAAATAAAAAATAAAAGAGATCATAAAAATTTAATAAATATTAAAATAAAATCATATTACTAGATAAAATCAATTTTATCAATACTATAAAATAAATAAATAAAGCAAATTTTAGGTTATGTACTTGAAATTCTATAGCATAATAATAATAAATTAAAATGAAATATTACTTAAGAAGTTAGTAGAGATAAAATAATAATAAAAAAATCTCTAAAATATAGAAATTCAGTAGATATTTTTAACTTCTGAAAAATTTAAAGAATAATTTGCATATTAGTAAAATACATATTTAAAAAATACATAGTTTTATAATATTATTAGTTCGGTTTGATTTAACTAAATTTTCATTTTCTTAAACCAAAATCAAACAAAAAATTCGGTTTATAAAAATTTTAAAATCGTAACTAATTATGAAACAATTTAAACCATGATTTTTTATTTGAATTGAATTGAATCAATTCAATTTGATCGATTTGATTAATTTTTGTGTAGTCATACTTTGACTTGTTGATGGCATGGTAGCTGAACTTGAATTTAAAAATGTTAAATTTTCAAATTAAGATTCAGTCCATTCAATTTTTTTTTTTTTTATATAAAATGGGATTCGCAATACAACCCACAAAATTTTATATTTTCACTTTTGCTCTCTATGTAACAATATTATCTCGTGGGATAAAATTAATAAAATTTAATTTTCAAATATTACTAATAAAACATTTATATAAATGTATATATTATCTCAAATATATATATATATATATATATATATATATATATATATATATATATACTCAAAGAAATTGATTTTTGTGTTAATAATTATTAGTTAGAGAGATAATAAAATAATCTAATTATTTAATACATATTAATAATTCATGATTATTGATAATGTTGCAAATAAAAAATTCTATTCAAATAAAAATTATTGATGTTAAAGGGGAAAACTACCCCTATTGTGTAGTCTTTATTGCTATTTAAGCTTATTGAGCTTTCAATGAATAAAAAAATAAAAAATTATAGTCAACTATATATTTTCATTTCATATATATAATTAATGTGTAAATGTGATTTAAAAAATTATTCATTTCCGCTCCACTGACATGGTGTCACATCTTACCATCTCTACATGCAGGTTAGTTTTCATTATATTATTATATTATATTATTATATTAAAATATAATATTATTTTAATAAAAAAATAAGTTTTTTAAATATAGAAATAAATTTATTTTAATAAATTTTAATTTAGTTTGATCTATTCGATTTTTTTATTATTAAAAATTGAATTAAAATAATCAAAATTTTTAATATTAAAAATCAAAACCCAACTTAATATTTAAAACTAAATCAAATTATTTAATCAGTTTAGTTTAATTTAATTATTAGATTTTAATCGAATATTGCTCATGCCTGCTCACCACCATCAACTCCAGCTCTCTCTTATTACTCCCGAGTCCCGTCGCACTGAACACTTTGCCTGCCACCACTATCATCACTGCCATCCACTCTAGCAAATCGAGTTGTCGTCTATATCATCAAGTAATCACCTCTTTTTTTTTTTTTTTTAATGCTTTTGTTTGATTATCAGAAAAATAAGGAAAAATCCATCCTATTATCTTTTTGAATGCTTATATATTTGAACTTTTGTCTCTCATGAAGACTGCTATTTGTCAAGAAAATCGATAGTCCTGAATTTTAGTAGTTTTTGTTCTTTTCTTAATTATATTGTTTTTTTCCCCTTAGATTGGATTAATTACCTGAGAAAAAAAAGCAATTCTTAATTTATAAAGCAAAAAGGAAATAAAATTAAAATGAAATTATTTTGTATGGAGATAAATTTGGATTCTAATTTTTTAGTTTTCATTTCTGTAGCTAAAAGGGAAACTTTAATTAAAAAATGAGAGGTATAATAGTTTTTTTATAAGTTTTTAACAGTAAAAATGAAAGAAACAATGACTAATTAATTAATTAAATCAAAATTGAATGATTAATTAATTAATTTTTTTAAAAAATATGAACGAATTAATTAATTAAATTAAATTTTAAAAATAAAATAATAATTTACCCATTATAAAATACAAGAAGTAGAGTTTAAAGTTAGGTAGTCCCAACAGCACATGATCAAGGCATCAAACCCCAACTAAAATTCATTGGCTAACCTTAACCAACAACATGACATGTCTTTGACTAACTTTTTGAGGTCATAAAAATCCCAATGCTGCTTTTATCTTCAATTTCAATTTTGGTACTTATTCAGATTTTTTTGTGTGGTTATAACACACGCATGTATATATATATATATATATATATAAAACCAGAAATTAATTTCCAAAAATTTGGAGTGAATATCTGTTGGAAACTTTACTGGCTAGAGGCTAGAGCTACGTACGGTAGCAGGGAATTATTATTTGTTATTTTTAAAAAATACTGTATAGATTCTTTAATAAACATAACTTCATCACTTTTGAAATAAATTTATATATACCAGAAACAAAAACATACAATGTTATAGCAGAATATGGATAGGATATTCTACAAAAATTTAGGAAGAACATTGTTGACCATATAATTAACATGGTTCTCGTAGGCTTTTAGAGTTGGATGAATCATATCCCAAAATACAAATTTAGAATGATCTTCACATGTTGGAGCTTCTGAATCGCACAAAAATGATGTTTTAAATTTCCCACTACCGCAGCATCCTTTCTTTGTTTCCTCAAAACCTGTTCATATACACGAAAATCATGCGTTTTTAGAAATGTATTTACTTTATAATGCTCTACTTCATATGAATTATGGTAACAATAATAATATTATAAACTACACTCTATTGAGCTAGTAGCTCGAATCGGTATCTATCTAGTAATGCAGGAAGTTAATTAGAGTTTAAATTCTTATAGCCTTTCTCTGTAAATTAAATTTCTAATAAATATTATTTCATTAATTAATTAATCAATGCATTGAACTTACCATATTTGTTGGGATTAGTTATCATGTCCATTAGTGTTGTATAAAAATCATTATAGACAATTTTGCTTCCTGGAAGATTTGTCTGCATTTGAGATAATAGATTGACAAGCTTTTGATTGTAAGCTTGAGATTCTATATTTTGATCGTCCAAACAACCACTCTGTGATGGGTTCTTGAATATTGATAGAGTCAATTGAACGGGTAGACAACCAGTTGGAGCAAGCCCACTTACAATCATCTTACGACAACCAAGATCATACAATTCCTGTACAAACAATTAAATTTAATATATTATGTATATGAGTATATCACAGAGGCGATTACAAATGTGTTTTGTTTTTACCCCTACTAAATAATTTGAGTTTGTCCGCTGAAAAAATTAAAATATCAAAAGGGTTTATATATATATTACTCACACTGACAAAAATTTCTAGATCTGCTCCTACGTATATGCATGAGCATATGTATATGAATTCTAAAGATTTTTTTTTTTGATAAATGAATTTTGAGAACTGGAGTTGTCTTCAGAGTCCAGTTAGAGCTACATTAATAATTAAAAGAAAAAAAGAAAATTTTTTCATACCTTAGTAAAGTTGTGTATTCTATCCAGCAGAAAATCTTGATATGTTCCTAGATTGTATTTAAACCTTCTGATAGGAACATCATAATAATTAAAAATCCAATCATTAGTCCCAGCACTTAAAATAACCAAAGCATTATTAATAATCTGCATGGTTTTTTCTTCTCCCACCAATACTTTAAGCTTCGCAATATATTCTCTGAAGTACTCCATTTGTCTTGAAATAGAGATAACGTTAGAAAAAAGTTTTGTTAAATCATCAAATCCAGAGCCAGCCGATGCAAAATTAACACCAGTAATGAGATCATCCATTGAAAGTGTTGGATTCAAGTAAGGAGGAACTGCCTCTTTAATCCCAAGAGTTGAAGCTAACATGTCAGGAATAAGTTTTGCATTTGAAAACCTTCCCGTAGGAACATGACCTGGATAATCTTGACCATATGGAGGATAATTAGCCTTCACCCATGTATTAATATAATTGTTGTTTCCAGTATCCATTACTGAATCACCAATAATGAAAATAGCTGGAAATGATGGTAAAGAATTGTTTGTTTTTGCAGCCGCGGCATTGAAAGTGTAGAAAAAGTCTGTCAAGATCAGAAGATAGAATAAGTTGATAGCTTTAGCCATTGTTAACTAGCTTCTACTTCTTCTCTGGACACTTTTTTTTTCCTACACCTTACAATATTCGCCGCGCTCAGGCTACAGTGCTTTTGAGGACATAAATAGGACAATTTACTAAATTAATAAATTTGAAAAAATAAATTTTAAATTTAGGTGAAATGAAATATAATTCCTAATTTAAGGTGATTCATTATTGAAAAGTCAAAATATTAAAAATTTTTTTGCCGAAATGATAAATTTTCCAATAGGCGAAATCATTTTCAAATAACCAAAAAAAAAAGTGGCGAAAAACATATTAAAAAAAAAAATCTCACATTAATTAAATCATTTTCAAAGTATAAAAAAAAAGTAGCGGAAAAAATAATGTGTAAAAAAAAATTGGCGGTTCAAAGTATGGTGAACTTCAAAGTATCCGCCACTTTTTATGGTGAATATAAGTATTTATTCCGCCAATTTTTTTGGACATTATGTTAATTTTTTTTTTATATGCGGCCACTTTTTTTTATGCTTTGAAAACACTCACTTTCTGCCAAAAATTATAGGGAAATTTATCATTTTCGCAAAAAAAAATTTAGTATTTTGACTTTTCAATCATGAATTACCCTAAAATGGGAATTACATTCCATTTCACCTAAATTTGGAATTTGTTTTTCCAAATTTATTAATTTGTTAAATTGCCCAACTAAATATATGAGAAATTTTTAGATAAACTCAGGTGGTTAAGTGCTGAATTTTAAGTACTTAATAATATAAGTGATATAATTTTTAAAATGTAAATTATTTAAAAATTTAATCATGTATTGTATTCTGTAAAAATTTTAAATTAAATATTTTAACTTATCATTTTAAATGGTTTTTGACTTAATTGAATACTTTAAGTTGATATTATTTTATATTATCAAATCATCTTAAAATTAATAAGTGCTGAAAATATTAAATTAAGTAATAAGTTGGATTATCATACACTCTCTCAATCTATCAGCTCATCTATAAACTAAACTAATAAAAATAAGACACATCAATTAATGATGCAATGTAAAATTACTAATATGACATCATTAATTGATATATTTTATTATTATTGATTTAATCTATAGATAAAGTGGTAGAGGGCAAACAATTAAATAAGGGTAAGAATAATTAATTAGCTAATTTTCAAGTGGATTTGCTTTTTTTTTTTTCTAATTTTTTTTTATGTATGAAAATAAACAATTGGTATAACTAAAAAATTGCTAGATTTTAGAAGAAAATTTCAAAATACAGGTTGTCGTGTATAACGTATATTGAATTAATTGTTGTTGTAGAGGGCAAAGAAATAACATTGTTCTATTATTATAGTTGCAATTTTTCAAAATCAACTATATGACAGTTGGATGTTCTATTGAATATTTACGATTTGCAAATCAGTTTACTCTTATTAGGGTAGTTGATTATATGTCAGGTCATTTTCAGTGAGTCTATATATTGAGCTGAGTTATATCCTTTATGTGAGTTGTTTATCTTTCAGAGTTCTCTTAATATACCAAATATATCTCATTCTTGAGTTTTGACTTTTGATTATCTACAATATCCACTTGAAGGGGCTGATGTTGTACCAGTGAGTTTAGTTTAATGATTTCTCATTAGCAATTCATTGTTCTTTTCAGCCACTAAAAAACAAGAAATAAGTTCAAAATATTTTGTAAACTTTCGCTTTCTATATTGATGCTGCAGGAATATGTTAAAGACATGAAAAGTAGTATATATCTTCTATAGCATATCATAATTTGTAACTTTATCACCATAATTTCAATTGTGAAATAATTCTAAATATAACTGAATTGTATTGTGAAACAAATTTAAGATCTTGTAAGTATAGATTTAACTATTCATATTGAGCTTGTGGTAGAATCACAACTTTCAAGTGATCATATTGATATTTTAAGACTTTTCCAGAAAATACAAAGATCCTTAACAATAAGATATTCAGCTTTTAAATTCTCACTTAAATGAGATCTAAGTCGGATCATAGTTTTTGCTTTGTTTTGGTTTGATGCTATATATATTTTTTTCATTAATAATTTCACTCAGTTCGTTAGCATTCAAATGCATTTCAGCATCAATCCACATTAAATAATTACTCTTATTGAATTCAAGAGTATTAAATTTATTAAGTTTAGCTAAATTGGCCATATATAATAATAAATGACATTAATAATATATCATAAATAATAAATATTTATATGATAGTATACCTTAAACAAGTCACAAATTTATAGAAAAATAAATAAATTTACAAATAATAAATTTAATTTTTTCATAATTTTTTGCACATTTAATAATAGCGCTTGAACTTAAGTGTGCACTTGATCAAGGAAAACTAGTATTTTATATAACCAAATGAGCTTATGCAAAAAAAAAACTATTATGTATGCTTTAAAGCTAATAGGCCAATTCTTATTTCATCAATCAGAATTAAAATAAGTAATTCATGAATTAAAATAATCCCTTTAAACAATACCACCTGTGAACCAAATATGTTATACATTCACTTTCATAATCTATTATGCAATCAAATTTTCAAATAAAATAATACCAATAAATATTAAAATTATTGAAAATATTAGGTCCACTTTACCACTACTTAAAGGTATCAAAATATTATATGTGAATAATTAATATCACACTAAATTGAAAAACATAAATTAATAAATTTCATCAATAACGGTATCCTGAGGTTGTTTGTTTCTAAACAAGTTTGCAATATCAAAAGCAAATTTTACTGGCTAGTCAACACTAAGTAGCCGATAAAAATTTATAATTATTTTAATTACAAATTAGAAACATTATTGTAGTTCGAAGCATGAAACTACAAAAAAATATAGCCACGTAAAAACAAATAACAATCACCAGGCCAAAAACAACACTGAATAGTTACAAAAATTAAAAATTTCAGCATAAACCTTGAAAAATCAAAGAACTGACATACATGAAAAACATGCCCATAAATTATTATTATTATTATTATTATTATATATAACTCTCACAATAAGAGACTATTATATTATGGCATGAACAACTTTAGCAAAAATCATTAAAACCTTAATATATTGTATAGCCAACAAAATACTGTAGAGTTTCGTGCAAAAAAAAAACTGTAGAGTTTCACAATATCACATTGGATTCACAATATATTATGACAGTGGTAAAATTAAGCTAACAAGGCTACAAAAGTTTAATTAATTCATGACACCTATATTTAGGTGGTGATTTCATATATAGTTCTCATTGACAATATATTTAGTTCTTCATAAACGTAAAATATTCTTTTTTTTTTTTTTAATAAATTATGATACTAATTTTTTAGAAATTTAAGATATTTAGTTTTTTTAGAAACTTAGGTACCAATCTTTCAAGAATTTATATTTTATTTATTTATTTAATTAGTTTTTTAAGAATTGTAAATAATACGAATTCTTCAGAAACTATATTAATTAATTTAATTATGCAGGAATTTAGAATACAAATTTTTCAAGAAATATATTTAATTAATTAAAATTAAATAGTATCAAATAATAATATCTTTTACTTGTTTCAAAATAGTTTACAATAATCGGCAACAAGAAGCAAATAATTATGTTGAAAATTATTGATTTAATCAAAGAAAATGTTAGAACAAAATCATACTGATAACGTGTTATAAAATAAAAGAGAAAATTATAGAAAAAAAATAAAGAGAGTAAAAGAAAAATAGAAGAGAATCATCTGTCTATTACTTTGTTAAAAGTAATACCTATTTATAGGTGTCAATACTTACAGAGACATGAATAGAGATAAAATGCTTTACAGAGATAGAGATAGAGAAATATCGTTTTATAAGTTATATCTTTTTATAACTTATAAAAAGATAAAGTGCTTTACAGAGATAGAGATAGTGAAATATCTTTTTATATCATGGCATCCATTAATATATTTCATAATATAAATATCTTTTTTTAAGTATATAAAAAATGTCACTTTCACCTTATAAGTTTTGTCTATTTCTATTAGTAAATTTTTTAAAATAATGAAAGTTAATTGTAAAAATGAAATAAATCTTTTTATAATAATTTTAAAAATAAAAATAATGATTTAGATTTAAATAAAAATTTATTTTTGGCATAAATTATAGTAAATTTGTCTACAAATTTGACAAATTTTAATTCATATATCTTTTATTTCTTTTGTTTAAGAATTTTTTTTTTTATATTTATAAAAATTACAAAAGAAAAAATATTTACCATAAAATAATATATTTGACTCGATAAATAATTAAATATTTTTTTAAAAAATAAAAAATAGTTCATTTTCACGTAATAATAAAATTAATTATTTTATAATATGATTAAAGTATCATAAAGATATATATATATATATATATATATATATATATATATATATATATATATATATATATATATATATATATTAACCACGTATATAAAAATATTTAAAAGTTGAAGAATACAAATTTATTTCTAATTAAGTAGGAAGTATAGTACATCAATATTTTATAAATCATTTGAATGAGTATTCTTTTAAACTATTGATAAAACAAATAAAAAAAATATATATATTTTTACTTTATTTACTTAAATATTTAGCATATTCTTTCAAATTTTATAAGATTATAAAATAAATTTATAAATTTTGGGATTACAATCACATATATTATATAAATTAAATTTTTATTTGTTTTTTTTAAAAAAAAATAAATAATTGAAAGTTAAAAAAAGTTAAAATTTATTTATAATATAATTGGTTAAAATTGACATTTTAAGTAAAAATTGCAATTAAGCATTAAACGCTCCAAAAACACTAATGGAAGTGTGAAAAGAAGTTGGAGGAGTGAGAAATAGTCCCACCCATTATGAGATAATTATTATTTAATATGATAGATTATGATTAGATAATTTATAATATGACATAAAGGACTAAATTCACTTAAGATTTTTTTCCTGATATAGCATGTATTTTCAAATAAGTAACCTACTTTAATTATTATATTAACACATCAGTTACTGAAAATGGTCTCCCAAATTTAGTAGCGCCACAACTAAATATTTTAAGAAAATTACCAAGTTTTGCCAATCTAATTGGAACCATTAATTTATAAACATAAAAACTCATTATTGTTGTATTGTTTATATATATATATATATATATATATATATAATTTTAAATTATATTCGAACTCGAAATCTTAATGTTGTAAACACAATTTGAAGACTATTAAACTTTTTTTTTTTTTTTTTTTGAAATTCTATTAAACTTATTTTAGTACACTCATGAAGTATTGTAATAAGGTAGTATTGTTTATACTAATTAAAGGACTCAAAACCAAGCAAGCACACCTCAGATATTAATTGTCAAATGTCAAGTGATGGTAATGTAACCAACACTCTTAAACCTCAAAACTTTATTTGGAAAACAAAATTCTAATCAACATTTGTAATGCATGCACACAATATATGTGGACCTCACTTACCCCCTTCTAATTTTTTTTTTTTTTTTTTTTTTGAGATTATATGACTAAAATTAAAATAAAGTTTTCAATGAAATAGATAAGAATACAACCATATCTGAAGAATACAACACTCTTTAGCCTTATATAACTTCTATTTAATCTTCTTTTGGTCATCTCCCTCTCTATGTCTCTTGATTTTTCCTTTATTCTTTTTATATTATAAAATAAAAAATGTTACGGCGATATTTGCCTTTGCAATATGATCATCTTTATTTAACAGATTCAGAGACAGAGTCTGATGATTTATGTGAGCATGTCAATGTTCAACAAAGGAAGAGAAATAATAGAGGGGTTTATGTCGGAAAGAAAAGATATAAAAGTAAGAGAAATAAAAAGGAAAATATTATTGAAGGAGAAAGCTGCCAGAATGTGAAAGCATTGGAAGAAAATTCAGGTATGAACATGTATATCTAACTTTGATTTTCTTTTAATTTCCATTTATTACATAATATTTAGAAATTTTACTTTTAAGTGCATTTTATTTATAATTATAGAGTAAGAATATTGATAATTACCCGATGATTTTGTAATTTAAACTGATTCTAACTCCAATTAATAATTATATATAATTACAATTTAATCTTATAGTATTTAAGTAAAGGTGATCTTAGATATATATATGTAGCATTAACTTTTAGGAATTTATGATAAATTTTGAATAATACAGAAACGATGATAATAAGAAAAGCAGAAAAATATCAGCAAAGGATGAAACAGATTTCGATTCCAACAAGTCGAGTAATGTCACCAATTTCATTCAAGAGCTGGCAAGAATTAGCAAAATCTATTAAGCAAAAGTATGAGCAGCCATTGCATTATCTGACACACAAGCTTTTAAAAGAATGGGATCAATCAAGAATTATTGGCTCTAATATTAATATTGATATCAAGCCATTGGTGGATTTGATTGATTCTGCTAAAGCTGAATCTACTATTTGGGTTGTTGAACACTTCCATAGGCAATGTTCTTCTCCTCAAAATCTTGCCAAATTATGGCTTTCTGACCCTTTTTATCAAGATTTTGTTGATCCCTTTATCCCTTAATTAGTCACTTTAATTTCTTTATGTGCTATATATATATATATATATATATATATAAATACATAAATGCCTTTTATCTTATCTTATACTTTGTGGTTTTTTATATGTAATCTTAGCTAATTAATTACAATTTAGTATTTTGGAAATGGATAGTGTATCAATTAAGGATCATGTTTGCAATCAAAATCTACTAATGTCTTTTGTGTACAACTTATAATGATTCTTGATTTTGATGTTTTATTAGTTGATCTCTTTAATTTCTTTAAGGGGTTAAAAGTTTCAAATTTAAATCTCTTTATTTATTATTATAGTATAAATTTTTATTATTTTATTGAGAATATTGAAAGAAAATAGTTATTGATTAATCTTCCTATGTTATTCATAATTAATATTATTGTTGGTGTCTATTTGATCTTCTTAATTATATATAAATAAAAAGAAATTTAATGAGAATTAAAATTGTTTAGTTTGAAATGTTATTTATTTGATTTCAGAGAATTTCTAAAGGTGAAATTCTACGACTCACACCTAATTAATTAACTGGTTTCTCAATATATAAAATCAAATAAAGTTTTATATAGAGAATTTCATTTAGTCTTGTGTTTCTACACTATTTTTTTTTTTTTTTTAGTTTTATCATTCCACCATGGACTTTATGTAAATAAATTATACTAATAAATATATGAATAAAAGCACTACATTACTTATCCAACACAGGAAATTCATGCATTAATTTGTAATGATTTACAATATTAAAGTGACAGGAAAATTTTTTTCCAGTATAAAACTATACAAATATATACTTGTAGAAACAAATTTTGAACCTTAACATTTCACTTTTATAAGCAGCAAATTAAATCATATTACAAAGGGGATTTCTACAAAAAATAATAATAATAATAATAATAATAATAATAACAATTAGCAAATGGCTGTGATCAATATATACATAGACATCTAATTAAATGCCTAAAATTGTACCAATAATAATTAAAAAAAAAAAAAAAAAACTAATTTCTGTTTCTTTTTTTTCAATTTTATTCCTGGGATGATTCCATAGATTTGGAACTTGTAGCTAGCTAGAGTTGAAAATACATAATTCATGAAATAGAATAAAGATCTATATATATACATACTTGATGATATATATAATTATTCTTGTTGTTGTTGGAAAAATCACATATCATCAAATAGATTACAATAACTTTGGAAGAACCTGATTCTGTATGTATCTAGAAAGGTACTGGTAACTTGTCTGACAGGGATGGATAGCATCAAAAAATATATACTGATGTCTTTGTCCACATATTACTGTGAGTGGATTGCACAGAAATGACATTTCATACAGTCCAATCCCACAACATCCCTTTTTTGTTTCTGCAAATCCTGTTATATACCCCAAAAAAAAAAAAAAAAAAAAAAAAAAAAAAAAATTATCAAATAAAGTATATGAATGTATTAATTAGCTTTATTACCATATTTGCTTGGATTATTGATCATGTCCAATAGTTGTTGATACACATCTACATAGGCAATTTTGCTTCCTGAAAGCATTGTTTGTAATTGTGACAACAGCACAACAAGCTTTTGGTTATAAGATAAAGCATATGCATTTTGAACTTCCAAACACTTTCCATTAAACACAAGTTTTTGAGTAATACGACTGGGAAGGCAACCAATTGGAGGAAGACCTGACATAATCATAGATCGACAACCAAGATCATATAATTCCTGTAAGTTCAATTTAACATTAATTTTTTCACTCCATGAATAAATAAATAAATATATCGAACAAATAAAAAAAATAAAACTCTGATTTTTACCTTAATATACTTTTGTATCTTATTTAGCAAAAAATCCTGATACATGGTATTATTTTCCTCTGCCTTTCCTGAAACATCGTTAGTTCCTGCACCAATAAGTACTAAAGCACCACTAATTATGTTCTTAGCCTTTTCTTCCCCAACAATTTTATTTAACCTTGCAATGTAATTCTTAAAATTTTCAATTTGCTTAGATATTGATATAACATTATATTCAGCCATTGTTGCATTGTCGAATCCTGATCCTGCCGATGCAAAATTAACACCTGTAATTAGTTCATTATCAGAGAGTTTTGGATCCAAGAATGGAGGAACAGCTTGTTTAAGGTTTAAAAATGAAGCTAAGAAATCAGGAATTAATTTTCCATTTGAAAATCTCCCTGTTGCAATATGACCTGGATAATCATCACCATATGGGTGAAAATTTGCCTTAACAATTGTTTGAATATAATTGTTATTTCCTGTATCCATTGTTGAATCACCAAACACAAGAATGGCTGAGAATTTTGGAGATGGTAATACCCTTGACCCATTGCAATTATATGTGTTGAACATAATTGTCCAAATATTTAACAATATAATCATCAATAATTCCATGTTGGCGAATTAATTGTTTTCCCAAATTGATTCTTGAAAAGTTGAAAATGTTTTTTTTTTCCCAAATGCCTAGTTTAAGAAAATCAATAAATGAGATTTTATGTTCAATTTTTGTTACAAAAAATAGATTTGACAGCTTTACAATCCTTTTCTATGATTCTAATTTTATAGTGAATTTTATATTATTGTGAAAGGCTAATTTCGTATTGAGTACTCCTACATTTGCCGCTTATTATCAATATTCTTACTACTCATCACCTCACGAGTTATAATATAAAAAATTATAATATATACATATTTTAATTTTTATATAAGTTTCGTACAAATGGTTATATCTATCATCATTTATCTCCTTTTATACCTTAAGAAAATAAATGGACAGCACAACAAATCTCTACACTAATGTATTATATGCTAGCAAAATCAAAGTAGAAAATATCGATCAAAGCAAATCAAGAATTTTTATAAAAAACAAATATAGTTTTGCACTTGTTAAATAAATATTAGCGAATATACATTTTTTTCCTTATCAAAGTAAAGTAATATAAAATAAAATAAAGATATTTTTAGACAAATACATTACGTTATGTAAAGTGATAAAACGATAGTGATAAATTTAACATTTTAATTTCAAAAAATTTAACATTTTCGTTTGGCATTAGCCTCCTGAAAGATTTCTTTCTCTCTTTCTCTCTCTAATTTTGTTGTAGTTCCTTTCTAATTTTTCTAAGATATGAATTCCTATATTTTTGTTACTTCACAAATTTAGATTAAAAAAAAAAAAAATTAAAATCTACCGGTTACTTTTGGTACTATCAATTTTATATTGATTTTAATTTTTATTATATTATAGTTAGTGAACTTGATCCACGTTAGTGTCTAAAACATACAAAACATCCATCTCACTTACCTCAAATCCATTTAGTCTTAGAATCCATTTGAATAATTGTGAATATAGATTTAAATTTCAAGTGTAATATTATAAATAATAAATACAATATTAAATTTTAAATATTTAATAATTTTAAATGATTACTTAATCAAATAATCAATTCCTTAAAATTATAATTTAACTTTTTTATTTTTGTTTTTCACTTACAAATGTATTTTTCATATTATTAATACCTAAATATGAGTTTTGCCTAAAAAACATAAAATAGTAAAAAATTAATGATGCTTGGGCTGGGCCTTAGGCCCAAAAGTGAGAGGTACAGAACCGTTGATTTTTTCATAAGCTCTGATCGAGAAAGTGTACGTAATGGATAAATCTGGACCGTCCAAAGTCTGAGAACTTATAATCTACACTTTCACGTGGCACCGTAACTTGGCACTTTGCAGACAGAGATTCCCCTTTTCTCAACAAATTTTCCCATCAACCAAACAGAAAATTTCGCTAGAATGGACGATCCAACTCACGCACCTGGTCCTTCCAACACAGAAAAAAGTAAGATTTCTCTTTGCTTACTTAAGGTTCCCTTTTAAAGAAATTTCATTCCTCTGTCTGTTTCTTTCGTGGATTTTGCTAAACTTTGATAAAATGATCAATTTTTAGAATTTTTGGGTAATTGAATTGCTATGTTTTGCAAAATAGAAAGAAATGAAGAAATTAGTTTTTTTTTTTTATTTCTAGTTTTGCTTTTTGTACTAGATAATTGCTTTAGAGAAAAAAAAAATAGGGACTTTATTAAAAAAAGTTCGAAAATAGAAACAAATTATTATTGCATTGATTAGAATGAAATGTCAATCAATTATATGATTGTAATGCTCATGAATGATTTTATGGGTCTTATAATGATGCATTTAAGTATTAATGTGTGTAATGTTTGGATGTATGTGTTTTCTTGCATCTCAGTGAACTGCTTTTGCATTTCATTTTTATGTTCTTTCTTTTCCTAATAGATGACATTTTACTAGAAAAGAAAAGCTAAATTATAAAAATTTGTATTGGAGTGTAAAGTATGCTAGACTTTATTGGTTCTTTATGTGAAAATTGTACCCTTTATAATTGATAATATAATTACCTGCCACTTGATAGTGGTCAATTTTTTAGTTCAAATGTAATCTAACTTTTCTCCCTTTATTTTCTTCTGTTTTATTATTTTTTCCTCTTTATATTGATATTATATATGGGTCTAAACTCTAAAGAGTTACTACCAAATTTGAGCAGTGATCTAGTCTTACCAAGTTTTGATACTGGTATTTAGCTTTAGTTGGACTTTTTCAACTTTTGTTTTTTGAATACAAAAATACTAAATTTTGAATAGGATGTTCTTTTTGGTCGTTTATCATGAACTTGAATTGTTCCTCTTCTGTAATTCCTGTGTTGCAGAGGATTCTGAACACTGTGCAGATGTTCCAAGTGAAGTACTAAATAATTCAACTGATAGCAAGCCTAAGATTGCTGCTAATGGCACAGTGGATGGAAGTCATAATGAAGTAGCATCATTGCCAGACTTAAATATAGACGAACCATTTGTAGGTCAAGAATTTGAATCGGAAGCAGTTGCACTCGAATTTTTTTCTAAATATGCCATGCGCATGGGTTTCATAACTCGTATTCACCAAACCAATCAAGTTGATGGATCTGTCATTTCACGAACACTTGTCTGTAGCAGAGCAGGTTTCCAAAGACCCAAAAATAGGAATGAGACGACAAATAAAAGGTCACGAGAGCCTCGGACTTCTATTAGAGTCGGTTGCAAAGCAAAAGTTTCATTCAAAAGGCAAAATACAGGGAAATGGCTTATTAGAAGCTTGGTAAAGGAGCACACTCACTCATTGAATGATACCCTATCTCAAAGGGCTCGTATTTATCACATTCAGGTTAGTTCTTTTGATTGTTTAATGATGGTGTTTAATGTGCATTACACAATATAACCTATAGATATATATGATGCCCACCACTTATAAATTTTTTGATGTGTGGTATTCATCTCTTTGACCCACATATAATTTTGGCTGCTCCAAATTCTTATGCTTGCATTCCTTTTAAAATATAGGAAAGAACATTTTGAGTGTTTATTTTGGCACAATCTCGGCTGGAGATATACAAAATAGCTACTTGGAAATGATGCGGGAATAAAGTTGTTATAAACTAGAGTAGTTCAAGGATTATCCTTTGTTGAGATAAAAAATGAACCATGCTTTAATTTCAGCATCCCCTTGGTTCTTGAGTTCAGATTCAGTATAAATTATTATCTGAACTTGTCTAGTTCTCTTACCTGTATCCATGCCTGATGGAGTTTTATTTTTTATGCTCGAATTCAACGCTATAAAATTTTCAAAGTACCCAAGTTTGACTTGGCTAAGCTCGATTAATATTAAAAATTTAAAGTAAATTTATTTATTAATCTCAAATTAATACTTGAATTAGCTCCACTTAGAGATTGAATTAATAAAGTAATATTTAAAAATAATATATACTTGAAATCATATGAAATTTTTATATACTCGATTAAGCTTGTGAGGAATTGGAATCAAGTATTATGATGCTTGAACTTGGCTTGACTTGTTATTCTAGTTGTTTGAGTTCAAGCTGGACTAAATAAAAATGAGTTGAATTTGAATATTTTGCGAATTGAGCTTGAGTAACTTGATTCATTTACACCTCTATCAAAATGATAAAATAATAATTAAAAAGAAAAATAAAGTAAGCAAAAGGGGAACTGAACAAAATGGTAAAAAGAAAAAGACTGGCATTAAATAGAGTCGTCTTACTTGTTAATGCATGTGGCTAGCTAGATTTCCTTTTTTATGCAAACCGAATTACTAGTCCACTGTACTATTTCTTTTTTTTTTTTTATTTTTCCACTAAGTCTTCAGATTAAGTTTGTTTGTACTTTCAATAAGAAGCTTCTGTTAAATGATTTCTCGCATTGCTGATATTTACTACTCAAATTGCATCGAATGATAAGGAGCAATTTAAAAGTTTTTTCTACATTTTGCTTAAAATATTCCTATTTCAGATTACTTTGCATGAACTGTCAAAAAGCGAAGCTTATCGTAGCCATCTGGTTTCATGTGGCCAACCAACTTATGTATCAACTCAAGAGTGGTATCATGCTTAAAGAGCAACTGAATATGATAATCCTTCCAGCTTTCTTGAGGCATTAGTTCTGTGAATTCTCATATTTTTCCTTTTTTAAACTGAGAATTGATTGCAATAGAAAATGTAAACTGTTTGAATTTCTGTAGCTGTTGGTGTCTCGCACTTCATACTTGGAATGTGCATTAGGCTAAGTCAGGCATGCAAGCATCATCCTGGTGGCAGTTTTTCTTATCAAGTTATTAACTTCTTCCCTCCTCTCTCTCTCACACACTCATCTCTTAACCTATTGCCTTTGTAGACTGATGACAAGAGAATCAATGAACTAAATAGAGAACTGATAATGGAGAGAAGACGGTCTGCTTCCCTCAGAGAATTTATAAACCTTCTTCTCCAACACATTGACGAGCACACACAAGGCTTGTCAGAAAAAATCCAGTACATAGTAGAAAAAGTAAACAAGATTGAATCTGAAGCAAAAAGCCATCAGAATGGGAGATAGTTGCGACATTGTAATGCAGAAGGTCTAACTTAGTTTTTCTTTTTCTTTTCTTCATTTCCCCCCCCTCCTCCAACAATTCAGTGTAATTTGGCAAATTTGAATATAGGCCTAGTTGCATTCTACTATGTCTACTATTTTGTTCACTGAGCTGACCAGAACTCTGTTGCCCCTTTAGAACATTATGCTGTATTTTCTTTCTTTAAATTATGTTTGCTAGTTTGAAGTATGCTTTCCCTTGTTAAATGTTGGCGCCAAAAGACTCGAGAATAACTGAATTCTCAAACTTATTATTATTATTATTTGGAAGGGGTGGGCGTTTGATTTTGTGCATGGTTCTGAACGTTACACCCCGATTATGACTTAAATATGCAAACTTAATATATTTAGAATGAAAAGAAACACGTTCCACTTTTTGATGGATG
This sequence comes from Vernicia montana, assembly GCA_949750685.1. Classification (NCBI taxonomy): domain Eukaryota; kingdom Viridiplantae; phylum Streptophyta; class Magnoliopsida; order Malpighiales; family Euphorbiaceae; genus Vernicia; species Vernicia montana. Next base: position 20,124 of record CATKHJ010928736.1, read on the forward strand.
AGTCAATTTTATGAACCAATGTCTTCAATTTCGCTTGTGGAAACTAATATCATCCCACCAGACTAAAATGAAATACAATATTGACATTTATTAAATTTATGATATCGTGTGATCTGGATAAAGAAACAATGGCGTTCCGCATTTTTTATCAAACTGGAGTAAAAAGATGATAAACATCTTGTATTTGTATTGAACCCAGTTGACTCCAACCAACTACATCAATTGGATCTGATTGCACGCACTGTGTGGTGAACAATAACAACAATAGAGGTTCCCAACCAAATTTTAAAACAACATTAGAATTACATTCGAAGCATGATTGTAGATAACCTATCAATGGGACCAACACATCAGTCAAATCATATGAAAAAGAAAACCTCCAAGAGGAAGATGAAGGAGTTGATGCAGATGTGGAGTTCAGCTACCTAATTTAAATGCATCAACAAAGAGACCTAAGCATACACCTGCTTTCCAATAGTTCACCATCACCACAAAAGCCTGCAACCTACCAGAAGATAGAGAAGTGGGCTTTTTGTACACAAGCATACCGATCCCTTCAATGGCAGCAACCACAATACCTGCCACCAATACATCCCAATCACCTGTCTGTCCAAGAATTGTAGCCAGCGCATTTGCTGTATAGAAACCCAATAGAAGCAGAAATATCTTCATGGGGAAGTTCTTTCTTGCTGAATTCAGCTTCTGTAGTAGCTGTCTGCCGCCTGCACTTACTATCCTTCCCAATCGAGTGCCACCAAGACCAGGACTGTCACCATTAAGGTTCTCTTCTCCACCATTTCCAGGAATCCCTCCTGTGTCTAAGGCAAAGGGTATTCTCCAATCATATCTTCTCAACAGAAACCTGTTTCATTGCCAGAGAATCAACGGTATCACACAACCTGAGAAATTTGCATGATTTCACAAGGATACCAAGATCAAACATCTGATGACAGACTCAAAATTATCGGGGGAAACACCTTGCTTGACACAGTAGGACAGAGATAAAGTGGTTTTAGAATCATAAGCCCTTCCATCAGACTGGAGTCACAATATATGAACACTAAAATACAATTATAAACCCAGTGAAGTAAACGATTAAAAAATAAATCATATGAACATGTACTAACTTGATGGGATGTACACTAAGCCAAGGAACAGAGTAACTCATTCCATCAGACCCCTGATACCAAGGAACAAATTAACATGATTGAATATTGATCTCATTGACGAGTAATAATCTGATACCACTAACCACCCTCTATTGGAACTGTTTTACATATTGATTCTTGGCTATGAAACAAGGGCAATATATGGGAACCTCAAGAATGAACTTGGAGAAAGAATTGCAACCTAGACCAGTGTAGTATCAAATTGTTATATTAATTGTAGCAGTCACTGAGGAAATTCAAACAATTAGGATACTGGTTAGAAATTTAGATGTACAAGTACAAGGAATAAGATTTCATTTTGCTTAACAAAATGCCACAAAAGAAAGTGATCTTGACAGTGAACTCTATAACAACAGTCACCAGTCATTCTCACAGATCCACAAGAGGTAGATATCCTTCAACAATGTATTATGTCCAAAAAAAAAAGTTTAAAGAGTACCTCTTTCTGAGAAAAGGGGCAGACTTTCTGCCAATTTGTAATGTCTGTCCACTAAAATTAGGCTCAACACCCCAATTCTGCATTGCACATGCTGCAAGAGTTATACATGATCTTTCATGGACTTCACTCACCATTACTGATAAACCATACCTCAGCATCCTCTCTCCCACTTGACAGGCCATGAACTACAAGCAGAGATTTGGCAAATGCATAAGAATTTACAACTATCTACAATATCAAAGCATGGTTATTGCTCAAACCTTCAATTTGATGAGTGCTCTTTCCTCTTCTCACTGTTTGCTCAAATTGATGACCATCAAACATATCCTTGTGAAAAATTTACGTCCTGTAAAAGACATCCAGATCTCAGTCACAAAATTTGAATGCTACACCTTCGTCGGAAGATAGAATTATCCAAAGTCTTGAAAATATCCAAGATAATTTATCATTGAGTTAGAAAGTTCCTTTCTTTATTCATTTATAGCATATCAAGCCCGGAAAATTGGATAGCCATTTCCACTCTCTCTCTCTGTATTTCTCTGAGCCTATACAATTTAGGGATTTAATGTTATAAATAAGTAGAGCTAAAACAATGCAAAATTAACCTTCAAGTAAATAGACAGAGAAATTCAAGAAAATAAATCCCTAACCTGCAATGTGTATAAAGCTTCAATCTTTCTAGCTTTGTTCAAGTTTGTTGCTAATCTGCTGCTTGTGAGGTCACTGAGGTGGAAGAAGGAAAGAGAGAAACAAAGAACGTGAAAGAAAAACCCAAAAAGAAAAACAAATAGGACTGCTAGCGTGGCATCCCAGGTGGCGCAACAAGAGTGGACAAGTTTTCTCACTGCATCTAACTGAGTGTAGAGAACCATAGCCCGTTTGTATCATACGGCTTAGGGGGTTGATTTCATAAAAGGAATGAGGCAACAGCAATTTCCACAATTTGGAGACATGGGTGTTGTAGTTTTGATGGTGTTATGCCTATTCACCACCATACCCACCATTTCACTTGCTGCACAACAAGAAGAAGCAGAGCAATTGGTTTCCTCACAACCCAAACAATGGGAAGGCAAGGTGATAGAAGTGAAAGGAGGCCCAGAATCAGTAATATGGGTGGTGCAGCTGTCTGATCTCCATTTCAGTGTTCACCACCCTGATAGAGCCCTTGACTTCAAGAAGATTGTTGGCCCTGCTCTTCAAATGATTAACCCTTGTCTTGTCCTCATCACTGGTGATCTCACAGGTATGATTATAGTTTTTTTTTTGGGTCGTGTTTGAGTGTTTACTAATTTTGTCTGTTAAGTCATTTTGCTGAGTGTTGGGGAGTTGATTTATTTGGAAAATATGAGCAAAGTAATTTTGGATATTTTGTTTGTGTATTGGTGAATTTTTCATCGGTCAAGAAATCAATTATGAATTGAGATTTAAAGGTTGATTTGGAAAAATTATAGATATTAATGCAATTTCAAGGTCATTATTGATGTAAATGATCATCGAGTGAACTTATAAATTCTTCTTGTTAGTATCGAACTTTTATCTCCGTTGACTACTCTTGCAACTATGTATCTTGAGAAGTGGTTCACTTGTGTAAATACAATAAATTTGCTTTATTTGGTGAGGATGCAGACAAGGACTTGTTGCCATGTATCCTTTTAGATTTAACCTCTGAAATTGTGAAATTTTTGTACAAGAATAATGGAAATTTTATGAAGGATTAAAAAAAAAAAAAAAAAAAAAAAGCCATAATTTCAGAATACTGCATATCACTTACTTTTGAGGTTTGAACCTGGATATCTTTATTATTCCAAAATAAAGGGAGAGTGAATTCATGTTGAAGGAAAGTAAGATAAAAACATATTGAAGGCATCTAGTTAGTTAGTTGAAAAGTCTGCCTCTTTGTATGCAAGCTCTATGCACCCAATAGAAACTAGCTGCATGCAGCAGTTCATTTCTTAACTTGCCTCAGTTTTCCTTGCTAGAAGTGGTTCTAAAAGTTGAATTTCTTTTGTTATTTCTACATTGCAATACACTCCTTGGTTCGTTACCTAGGTTACCTAGTACATGGAATGAAAACAGGAACCTAATATGTGCTTGTCTAGAAATGTGGCATGGTGTGGGTAGGTTTCTTCATATTGCTTAGTGCAAACAAAGTATGATTATCTGGAGTCTAAAGCACTTTTTAGGATTGTACATGTAATAAAATGTATGTAAAACATCCAATATTGGAAATGCTATTTTTAACTACAATGCTGTGAGAAATATCCAAATCCAAAATTCTCGGCATAATAAAAACAAGATTATCTGAATCTTTTGTGACTGAGATTGTTTGATTCTCTATGCATCGTTGTTAATTTGCATCTTGAAACGCTAATTTTGAAATTCCAGATCACTAATGACACTTAATTGGGTCATATGATCTGGATTGCGAATGACTAGGGGTGCACGATGTTTAGAAACATTGTTCCTTACTGTTCTTTGTATTCTAATTCCCTGATTAATGATATATATTATTAGAGAAGAGCTTCGACTCTATTCATGGTTATGATGAAATGAGATGTTAATAATTTATTTCATAGTCCCTTTTGGAGAAATAGTCTTTTATTTTTAATTGGCTGCCATTATACTGCAAGATACCATTAAGACATGCATCTGCATTTTTGTCGCTTGTGATTAATTTCTTGCTTGTTTATTTGGAAGCATGCCAAATATATGATGTCTCACTTGTGAACTGCCTTTACAAATCATAGTGATCACTGGATGGACCTCCTCAAAATACATTATTCTTCTCTTTACCAGATGGGAAAAGCAAGGACTTGTTAGTAATGAAACAAAATGAAGATGAGTGGCTAGAATATCAGAATGTAATGGAAGATGTTGTGAAAAGAAGCGGACTTGACAAGAACATCTTCTATGATCTGAGAGGAAATCATGATAATTTTGGAGTACCTGTTGTTGGTGGTTCATTTGATTTCTTTTCCAAATATAGCATTAATGGACAGTTGGGAAGAAAGGGAAATGTCAACAGTGTCACAGTTGAGGTTAGTGGCTCCTTTTTGAATAGGTTTATATTTATAAACAAACACTTCCATGCATGATTCAACTGGTCAAATTTGAACTGGTAATTAACAGCCAGAATCCTTTGCCTGAAATTTGATTCCATCCAAATTGTCATTTTAGATTATTTTGGTAATCAAAGTTTTCTTTTTCATCTTGGTAATTGTTTACTTCATTGGTTCCCAAATTTCATAACCATGCCTATCACTTACTATTTGTTTTTGATGATCTCAATATTTTTCTGGTAGTTACTTTAAGATTTTGTTACTTTTATCTGAATTTAAATCACAAAAAAAAAAAAAAAAGGTTTTTGTCTCAACTCTCACGTTATGTCACTCTCATGCGCCATTTAATTCATGACTTCTTCTTCTTCAGTTTTTCGCTTGTTATGTTTCTCTAACCAGTTAAATAATTAGAGCATTTACAAGCAATCTCATTTCTGTTAGGCATATTTATAGTCACTTTCACTAGGAAGGTCATATCAATTGGCCTTTCAAAACACTACAGTAACTTTGGAAAAACCAATTATTGAAATATGTCGTTCCTATGAAGCTGAACTTCAATTGTGAATTATGCAGCCTGGGTATAAATACAATTGTATGCTTTTGTTTAATGATAACATAAAGCTTTCCTTACTCTGTCATCTTTGTTGCTTTTTTTACTATCTTTCAGACTGGTGAGCGCAAACATCTATTTGTTGGAATGGATACTACGATGTCTGTTGGTTTACGGGGCCCAACAAATCTTTTCGGGCATCCTACTGATCAACTATTAACTCAAATAGAATCGCAACTATCACAATGGGATTTTCAATCAAATAAACCTGTAACTAAGATATCTTTTGGACATTTTCCACTTTCATTCTCAGGATCCTCATATTCTGGGAAGAACCTGAAAGACATTTTTCTTAATCAGTCATTATCAGCTTATCTGTGTGGGCATCTTCATTCTAGGTTTGGTAAGAATTTAAAACGGCACCACCAATCAAGTGAAAAATTTTCATCCTCACAGAAGTTTTTCCAGTTAAATATACACCAAATACCTTCTGGAAGTTCTAAGAACTGTTCATTTGGAGCCCCACCACCTGAGGAGTTCTGGGAGTGGGAGATGGGTGACTGGAGGAAGAGTCGAGCCATGCGGATTATGGCTATTGATAGAGGACATGTTTCGTTTTTGGACATTGATTTCAAGTCAGGAGCCAAAAAAACAATTGTGTTGCCCACATTTCCAGTAGATTCTCGCTTCATGTCAGCATCTTCATGGCGTCAAAAGTATGAATGTCAGCATATGGTCCCTTCATCTTATGAGACAGTTAGAGCTCTTGTGTTTTCTGTTTCTCCAATTGTGTCTGTTGTGGTTAGGATCTATGATGCAAGTCCTGGAACTCTGAACATGGTCATGGAAACAACCATGACAAAAATTGTGGGGGGGATGTCCAGGGGGGACCTTTATGCAGCTCCTTGGAATCATAAAGCCTTTGAGGATCCATCTCCTGATAGATTTTGGCTGCAAATAGAAGCAATTGACATAATGGGAAGATCAACTTTGACTGAACTGAGGCCGTTTTCAGTAAATGGTCTAAGTGCTAAGATCTCATGGACATGGAAGGAATTTTTTGTCATGGGTTGTCAATGGGCTGCCTTGTATTACCCAATACTCTGGTCTTCTGTGTATTTACTTTTCTCCATTCTGCTTATTCCAAAAGTTCTTCTCATGTTTTCAAAGAAGCAGTACTCCAACAAGTCTTTCACTGTTGGAAAAGGCTTCTTAAATGGTATAATATGGGTTTTACAAGAATTCTGCAGGCTTCCCATAGCATGGTTTGGTATTTTAGGATACTTAATCTATCTTTTATCATGCCCCTGGTTTATTGGGCAAGTTTTCACTGATGGTGGGGATAGAGGGTACATGACCTACATGGGATGGGCAGTAAGATCATCCGACAACAGCACAAGACATGAATATATTGGATCTCCAGATATAATGGTGGTTGTTGTTCCCCATCTCTTGTTTGTGGTATTTCCTGCTATTTTGGTTGCTGGGGCTTTGGCTGCTGAAAGAGGTAAGTTCAAGGAACATTTTCTATCTCTTTCAGGGAAGAAAGAAGATGATGATTCCATTCATAAGAATAAGAAATTCCAAATATTCCACAAACGAGGAGATAGACGACCAAAATTTTATTTTGGCAAGAGGTGGATTCGGAAAGTTCTCTTGGTGGTTTCCTTGGCAATCTGTTGGAAGCATTTAATGGTAAGTTTCAACTCCTATTCAACTTAGTATAAAAGATTAATCTCTGTGAAGTATTTACATTGCATCTTATAATTGAGAACTAATAATATATTACAAATCATACATTAAGATCCCCTGTTAATCTAGTAATCTTGACTGACCAAATAAGCTATAGTGTAGACTTTGAAAATAAGACCTTAATCCATTGACATGCTTGGGAATGACCATATTATTTTGTTTATGAAAATCCACATGATTTGCTGTCTGATATTTTTAGAGTATATATTAAAGAAAATGTACACTTTGAATCATCACAAATGGCTTTTACCACTCAAGTCCATATTTGTGGGAATCGCATTAAAAAGTGCATTAATTAGTATCCTTTGGATTTGATTATTCTCTGTTCTGAATTGGTTGTGTTTGTCACAGAATTGCAGGTCCCTTATGAAAGCTTATGAGATGAATCCGCTGTTCCATTTTCCGGCTTATAGCCTTGCAATTCCATTAGTATTGGCTTACACTGCCTACAAAACCAGGAACATTTAACTAGTGCAGAATGTAAGCCTTGCTCTACACGATCAAAATTTTTTATATGATTCTAGTTCTAGAAAGCAAATTTGGACCCTCTGAAACATGGAAAGGTTGATGACATCACTCAACACAAAACTTGGTTCAAGATATCACGAACAGCAAAATGTTGCTGCTTAAGGCTATGTTATAGTGAAATGAATTCAAGTGCAAGAACCACTTCTCCAACATGATTGTTGCTTGGCTGAACTTAGAACCAATTTGGAGGGGGGAAAATCAATAATAAAGTTTCATTTTTTATTAATGTGGTAGGCAGGTAACTGATATAGGTTAGACACAATGGATAGATCTGGTAAAATTTGCAGACTTGCAGACTGCTAACAAGAAATAGTTTGCACTCTTGAGAAAGTATACATGGTGGTTATACTATTTGTTGCACAATTCAGAGAAAGAATTGACCCTTTTTGAACCCTTTGCATTACTATATGTTGCAAAGTCAAGATGATGAAGTGCAGTGGCTATTTATTGTTGAATTAGTTCTCTTGCTTATTTTTAACAGGTTGTTTATTCTTGAATTAATGTTAATTTTGGTAAAGATGATAGCAGATGACAAACATAATTGAGATAATGATTCAAACTTAGGTTTACACAATTTATTACTTGATCTAAGCATAAAAGTTCACTATATATCAGTTAAAAAAGGTTTGAGCATTGGAGGAAGAAGGGATAAAAATCTTGAACTTTATTGCGCTTTTTCAATTTTCACACGTCATTTCAGTTTTATGAATTGAACACAAATTAATTTATGAATTGGTTTCAATTGTATTTAAGTTATTGTTTGGTACAAGTCTATATAAAATTTATTTCATTTACAAAGATCTTAGTTTCTCATGTGGTTTGACAGAGAAATCTATTTGTTTTTTTTTTTAATTGTTGTGACATGTTCACTCTAATTCTTAAGTTGCTGCACAGAGACATTAATTTGTGTCTGATTTGTTAACTAATTGGTTTGTTTAGCTTTCTAAAACACACACATATACATGGGGATCCTTAATTAGCACATGAGTTTGATATGCAGTTTTATTCAGTTCATGTATCAGATACTACAGAAAATTCAAGATATAGAGATCCTAGCTCATATGCCTAGCTATTCAATTTCTACAGTTTCAGTATCCCAACTTCCCAAGCCTCTACTAATTACAAGCAAGATTAAGAAAAGCCTTTTCCAATTAGCTGGGAGACATTAATTTTCAAAACCAATCTGATGTGACAGAGCAAGGTTCCTAAGCTTACAAAAATTGAAACAGATAAATATTATATTAATGCAGACGAGTTGCACATATTGAAAAAAAAAATAGAATGTAAACATGTGTTACCAAGCCAAGAAACTTCCTGAATGAAGTTTGAGATGACCAAGAAAGAAAAAGAAAAAGAAAAAGAAAAATGTTTTGGGCTGTAGGAGAAAGAAAAAGGAAGGAATTAAAAAAATAATAATTAAGAAGAAGATTGTACACTTTTATTTTCTTGGTAGTTGTTGAACCAATCTCTTTTCTTTCATTTTCTGAAATATTATTATTTTATCATACTGACTTGGCTAACTAATTCATCTATTTCCTCAGTAAGTTTGAAGAAAAACTATAAACAATTTATTGGTGCTTGCTCAGCCTTTTTTTTTTTTTTATCTCTGCTGAATGCTGAGAGAAATTAACTTCACCACTATCATATAAAATTAATGCAACCTTCTCTTAGATCAATTCACACACAAATCTACTAGTCATTGTTGAACATGGCTTCTTCATCTTGTTTTCGGGAAGTAAAAAAACATCAAGTATTTCTTAGTTTTAGAGGTGCAGACATCCGTAACAACATTACAAGCCATCTCTATGGTGCTTTGTGTCGATTAGGAATTCCAACCTTTATAGACCATAGACTTGAAAGAGGAGAAGAGAATGAGCCTGCAATCTTGCAAGCAATTGCAGACTCGATTATTTTCTCAAGAAATTAACTTTGCAACTTCACCTTGGTGTTTGGATTAACTTGAAAAAATCTTGAAATGCAAGGATCAAGAACAAAAGGTAATTCCTGTTTTGTACCATGCTGATCCCACAGATGTTGACAACCAAAAAGGTAGCTATGGAAAGGCATTAGCTAAGAACTTAGAAAAAGAACTTCTTGGTGACATATTTGATAAAGGAAATGCCAATTCAAGATCAATTTTCAGAATGCACCGACTTGGCTGTAAAAAGGTTCTGATTGTACTTCAAGTCCAATTATGGTGAAAGCTATTGTATATCAGCAAAGTTCGCCTACTGGGAATGGGAAATAGTTCGACCAACAGAACAAGTGTCTTTGGTGACCAAGGAAACAACATGTGCTCTTATAACGAGGTATATTGTTTCAGTTCTTCACTCAAGATAATCACAGCAACCCTTTACCTTATTCCAAAGTTAAAAAACTGTGGGGTGCAATTGTTATACCGTAATCAAGCAGGAGATGATGAAGATGATGGCTGTTACTGCTTGCATTGACGAAGAAGAGGAACCTATAATACCACTTTCGAAGCTTCATTCACTATACAAATCCATCCAACACTCTGTTCTCACTTGATACAAAAGTCTTTTGTATTTTAGTTTTTGACAACGATTCCTTATTTTTACATGATACATTTGCTCTAGTTTTTTGCTTCTAAACAGAAACAAAACAACCCTGCACAGGCTTGATGCTTCAGAAGTCCAATTTCAAATTTTAATCTCAGACTTTTAATTTATACCAAACATGAATATGTGGATTCCTAAATGAATTCCGAATGAAGCTCTACCAACAAGGAAAATAAGGGAAAAAACAATTTCAACTCTTTTTTTTTCTTTTACTTTTTGTAACAAGGAATACTACAGTTGTTTTCTGGTTCTTGACAAATGATGTATATATAGATAGATAGATAGATAGATGAGGTTATCAAATATCATGATTTGTTCCTTAATAAATGTCTCAAAGAATGTTAATTTGCTTGTTTTACCTGATCCTGAACTACTCAAGGTTTTGGCTTTTATCTTGTTTTTAATACTCAGTTGTTACATTTAGAACTGGCTATATTGCCTATAAATATAGACCTACATGAAGAAATAAGAAAATGAGGGATGAGAAAAAAGAAATAGAAAGATAATCTTTGATGATATTGAAACCCATTGAGTAATATTTGATGGCAAAAGATTTAAAAGGGACTTCTCAATTCTTAATTTGCGATTTTCCTGGTTTTTCTCATTACAAAATAAAATTTCTGGTTGCAGAAGGTGGAAATTAAGGTTGAAATCACTGAGCCTGCAGTTATGCAGCTGCAACTCAATGGTTGATATTCCAAAGCCATGGATGGGGAAATAGACATAAACTAACAAAGCTCTCTCTCATTTACTCTAAATTTTTTTGCAGCAAAGATGACTAGGAATTCAATGCTGAGCTTTAGAGTGTGAGACTAATCTTAAGCAGTAATTACCAAGCAGAGCCACTTTTGAGTCATCTTGCACAGTGGATTCTTGGATTTAGAAACGACCGGTAAATTTTAGTATTGGTTTAATCAAATTGTAGCTTTTTAGTTGGTGTGAGTACATTATTATTTGCCACTGCAGTTTTGCCTGTTTCTTCTAGTCTAGGAAACTGAGCTTCATAATCGTTCTTCTTATTAGATTGGCTTAATAACAAAGAGAAAGAGAGTTTAATGTTCTGGAAAAATTCACCGTTAGTTCTTCTATTCATTAGCTTTTATAGGCAATACAAAATGGGTATTACTGGTAGTTAAACCAGTATTACAACCTCCACTTACTAAGCTTCTAGTTACATCACTAATACTCTAGACTTTTCTTAATCTAAAAAATTGAAACAAAAGTAAACTCTAGTCATGAAGGTTCCAGAAAACATAACACCTTCAGCAAAAATACTAAAGTGACAGCAAACATTGTCACTACACGTCACTCCTCCTTGACTTGTTTGCTGGAAACTCCAAGCTCTTTTCTCTGCATTTTGAATCTTTCCTTTGGTAGTGCTTTAGTTAGGATGTCAGCCTTCTGCTCTTGTGAATTGCAATGCATCAATATCACTTCTCCTTCTTGTTCAGCTTCTCTAAGAAAATGGAATTTAATCTTCATGTATTTGGTTCTTAGAAAATGGAATTTAATCTTCATGTGTTTGGTTCTTCCATGGAACACAGGATTCTTTGCCATGGCTACAGCTGACTTGTTGTCACAATAAACAATAGTAGGCTCCTCTTCCTCCAAGTTCAGGTCCTTAAGACCTTTCTTACCCATATGGCTTGATTAATAGTTGCAGCAGCAGCTATATACTCTGCTTCAGCAGTTGCTTGGGCTACAACATCTTGCCTTTTCGAATTCCAACTGATCATGCCTGAACCAATCGAAAAGCAATAACCTGTGGTGCTCTTCATATCATCAACTAAGCCACCCCAATCACTGTCAACATACCCAACCAGCTTTGCTTTGCTTTTTCTTTTGAACCAAACACCATAGCCTGTAATTGCCTTAATGTATCTCAAAAGTCTCTTGGCATCTTTAAAATGAGACTCTTTTGGTTTTGCATGAATCTTGATAAAAGACTTGTGGCAAACATAATGTCAGGCCTTGTAGCAGTAAGATAAAGCAAACATCCTATTAAACTCCTGTAGACTCCAACATTTACCTCATCAAAATCATCATCTTTGCATAACTTCTCATTTTGAGCAATTGGAGTTTCAATTTCTCTACAATTCTCCATTGCAATTTTTTTCAAAATTTGATTTGCATCTCTCTCTTGGCATATGAAAATTCCAAACTCGTTTTGCTGAATTTCCATACCAAGAAAGAATGTCATCTCTCCTAAATCAGTCATTTCAAATACTTCTGCCATTTCTTTTTTGAACTCCACTAGCATCTTCTCATTGCTTCTAGTCACCAAAAGATCATCAACATATAGGGAAATAATCACTAAATCAGTTTCAACCTTCTTTACATAAATATTGCTTTACTGAGGCTCCTTTTGAACCCCATTTTCTGCAATGAGCATCAATTCTACTGTATCAGGCCCTTGGGGCCTATTTCAAGCCATACAACGCTTTGTTGAGCAAGCACACTTTATCTTCCTTTCCTTTCACTATGAAACCAGAGGTGGTTGTTCAATGTGAACCTCCTCCTTCAGGTAGCCATTAAGGAAGGTTGATTAACATCAAGTTGGAAGATTTTTCAACTTTTTTGAGCTGCTAAAGAAAGCAGTAATCTTACCGTATCATACCTTGAAACTGGTGCAAAGGTATCAGAAAAATCAACTCCATACTGCTGTGACTAGCCTTCGACCACCAACCTTGCTTTGAATTTATTGATAGAACCATCAGGATTGAGTTTGGTTATATACACCCATCTTACTCCAATTACCTTATTGTTGGTAGGTCTGTCAACTATCTTCCAAGTATCATTTTTGAGGATCATTTTCATCTCCTCCTCCATTGCAACCTTCCATTCCTTTGACTTTGCAGCTTCATCAAAGCTTTCAGGTTCCATGAGAGCCACATTACATCTGTTGTATATATCAACCAGGGACCTGGTTCTTAAAATTTCATTTTCTAAATCTTCACCACTTTCAATGCTTGCCTCATCTCCATTTAAAGTTGCATCTTGTTCTTGGGAAATTTTCTCTTGATTGGAATTCTTGTTTGAAGTTTCAAGCTCCCAATTCCAATATGCATTTTCATCTATCTCTACATCTCTGCAAGCCTCCACTTTCTTGGACTTCAATTTATAAATTTTGTAGGCCTTTGAGTTGCTGCTATAACCTACCAAAATTCCAACCTCTGCCTTTTCACTGAGCTTGTCTCTCTTCACATTAGGAATGTGAATATAACAGAGACTTCCAAATACTTTGAGATGATCAATGTTAGGCTTGACTCCATTCCAAGCTTCATATGGAGTCTTATTCTTCAAAGCCCTTGAAGGAAGTTTATTTAATAAATAAATAGATGTATTGACTGCCTCTGCCCAAAATTCCTTTAGAAGTTTCTTCTCAAACATGAGACACATGGCCATCTCTATCACAGTCTTGTTTTTCCTCTCACTGACACCATTTTGTTGTGGAGAATAGATAACAGTAAGCTGGTGCTTGATACCTGCCTGCTCACAAAACTTGTCAAACTGGTCACAAGTATATTCAGTCCCATTATCACTCCTTAAGACCTTAATCCTGCATCCACTTTCATTCTTAACAAGTAACTTAAATCTTTGAAACACATTTGACACTTCAGACTTTTGTTTTAAAAACCAGACCCAACATATTATTGTTAGATCATCAATAAAAAGCAGAAAATACTTGCGGCCATTCAATGCAGGTGTCCTCATAGGACCACATACATCAGTATGGATGAGTTGCAATTTTTCAGTAGCTCTCCATGCTTGATTTTTTGGAAATGGCAATTTGTTTTGCTTTCCAAGTTGGCACACATCACACATCATCACAAGCATTGACAGGAGGCATATTTTGTGTTAGGCCTTTTATGTGCATATGTTTTAATGCATCAGTGTTGAAATGGCCAAATCTTTTGTGCCAAACTGAAGTGTCATTTATCTAATTAGTGCATGCATGGGCAACTGAATCTTTCCATTTTAGTGGAAAGCTTCTTTGACTCATTTTTATAGTCATCAAATTAGCACCATTAGGATCAAGAATAGTGCAGGTCATATTCTTAAATAGCAGAGTATAGTCTTTCTCTAGTAATTGCCCAATATTAATCAAATTTTGATTTATATTAAGTACATATAAGACTTCAGGAATGAGTTTTGTAACTGATTGAGTTTCTACAGCCACATTGCCTTTGCCTTTGACATCCACATATTGTCCATTACCATTAACAACTTTAACTCTTGAGGCATAGGTTTTGTCAAGCTCTTTGAAAATTGCAACATTTGTAGTCATATGATGAGTGCACCCACTGTCCAGCAACCAGGAACCCATATTGATGTTTACCTCATAGCAAGTAGAGCAGTGAACAATTGCTCTTCCTGCTGTTGTTGTCCCTCTGCTACTTGAGCTTGTTGTTGGCTCTCCTGCTCACCCTTATTTCTGCACACTTTTTCAACATGACCAAACATTTTGCAAGACCTGCACTGCACTCCAGGTCTATACCAATATGATATTTCAGGATGGCCTGTCTTTTTGCAGTGGGAACATAGTCGAAAATTCTCTCTCCCTTTTTTATAGCCAGCTCCTTCCTTTTTCTCCTTCTCATTCTTCTCACCTTCAACTTTCTTTGCTCCCGAGCTTGACTGGCCCTCGCTGACATTCTTGGCCATAAAAGCTCCCTCACTAGCCTCTTCTTGCCTCAGCTGCCTTCTTTGTTCAGTAGCTTGTAGGGCATTCATTAACAAGCTCTAAGAGTGTGATTTGTGAAAGATCTCTTGAATCCTCAAGGGATGAGATCTTAGATTCAAATTTTTCAGGAAGGCTTATAAGTACCTTCTCAACAACTCTTTTATCACTCAATTCTTCTCCCAAGAGTCTAATCTGATTCACCACCTTCATCAGTTTGTCAGAGAACTCTGACAATCTCTGTATCCTTCATTTTCAGGAATTCAAATTCCCTTATTAAGTTGAGGAATTGCATTTGTCTATTTCTCTCATTTCCTTGAAAATCCTCCTTCATCTTGTCCCAGGCTGCCTTGGTTGTCTCCGAGTGCATAATCCTTGTAAAAATGGTGTCTGAGACTGCTGAGTGTATAAAGGAAAGAGCCTTGAACTTCTTTGCACATTCTTCTTCATAATTCTTTATTTGTGCAATTGTTGAATTGCCCCTCAATGGAGCTGGTTCTCTGCTAGTCTCAACTACTACCCAAAGATTCTGACCTTTGAGAATAGTTTTCATCTTTACAACCCATAGTCCTCTCCTGTAAAAATAGGAGGTGTTACAGCAAGGGTGGTGTTTGAAGTCATCTTGGATAAAGAGGCTTTAGGTTTTGGTTTTTAGGTTTGAAAAAATGAAGGTGATCTTGCTGGTTTTCTCTCAAATACGGAGCACTCCTAAGAGCCCCTAACCAAGCTCGGACACCACTGTTAGCTTGGCTTAATAACAAAGAGAAAGTTTAATGTGCTGGAAAAAATTCACCCTTAGTTCCTCTATTCATTAGCTTTTATAGGCAATACAAAATGGGTTACTGGTGGTTAAACCAGTATTACAACCTCCACTTGTAGCTTTTAGGGAGATGACAATTTAGTCCGTTTCGTCATGTTTTCAATGGGTGAATATTATTTGTTTCATTTATTAAATGAAGCGGACGAATTTAAAATTAAAAATCTAAATAAGGTTCGGACAGAACGGATAATGCAACAACCCGTTCTGAATCCGCCCCGATTATATATATAATATATATATTTTTAATTTTTTAAATATTATATATATATATTTAATATATCATTTTTAATTTATATCTTATTTTTTATATAAAAAATAAATTATATTGTATAGATATATATAAAAAGGAGATATAAATAAATAAATATATATATATATATATGAAAAATTAATATTAAATAATTAAAAATAAATATATCGATAGATAATCATTCTGAAATAAATAACGAGATAAATATAAATAAATATTAGCGGGATGGATACGGACAAACTCGCTCCATACGTCCCGCTCTCATCCTAGCTCTTAGTTACATCACTAATACTCTAGACTTTTCTTAACTAAAATATTGAAACAAAAGTAAACTCTAATCATGAAGGTTCCAGAAAACATAACACCTTCAGCAAAAATACTAAAGTGACACCAAACATTGTCACTGCACATCACTTCTCCGTGAGAGAGAGAGAGAGAGAGAGAAGCCGGATGCTTGTTGAAAACTCTGCAATTAGCGCAATTTGTATGCTAAGAACAGAAAGTCTTTGCAAATCCATGCATTAAAATTTTTTAAAAAAATTAAAATCCAGCTCATAGTTTCACTTTATGGGGCAAATTTTGCATTAATATAAGCTATTTTACAAAGCAACGAGGAATCTACCACATCTCTTTTTTTTTTTTTTTTTTTTTCCCAAATCTACTACATCTATCTCACTCCACGGCCACGCATTCTTTTAAATCCATTTTAAATTGACTTGGTTGTCAAGATTATGGTTTGACAGCTCAATAATATTCCTCTCATTTTCTAATAGAAAATTAGATACCTGACTGCTTGGGCTGACAAAAAATTCTTCAAAAACACAAACACCCAAGGCATCAAAAGAAACTAAAAACATGTTTAAACGCCTTGACACGTTTTACTTCAGAAAAAGGGAAATGAAATTTTAAATATCTTAATTTGCAAACATCCAATAGGTACTTTTTTGTCAAATGCAATTCAATGGGTTTGGCACAACAGCTCTTAAACATCATAAAGCAACTCAACCAGTAGAAATATTAGGCAACATATTTATTTCATTCTAGTTGGGGCCAAAGCAGCCTATCGACCCCCCAAAGTAGTTATCACTACTACAAATCACTTGAAAGCTTTCAAGTGCACTATAAATCTATCAGTAACAATACAGATGGATACATTTGCATGGATACCAATACAAGTTATGATCACCGTAAATCGCAACAACTATTTACAGCTGATTCCAGAACAAGCCAAACAAGGCAAAAGCCTTCCCTTTCCCACCCTTCCTATTTCCGTTCCCCGTCATTGCAGTTCAGGTCTTAACGCTGAGAGACCATTGGAACTTTATTCTTTCCCTCCCTGGCTACGCTCTAAAGATCTTTCCCCAACGAAACTGGACAGCCAAAGAGGCAAAACTGGTAACTTCCTTCCAGGTGGCAAATCTGTGTAGCAAATAAGATTTAACAGCGTTGTTGGCACATCGCGCAAATGGTGGCCGACTTGATATTTGCGAAGGTGCAATGTTCACATGACCAGTGACCTGAATCATCAATGTTTCTGCTAGGGCCGCTTGATCTGGATGTAGAGCCTTTGCCTCTCCCACCTCTTCCCCTGCTGCTTCCCCCTCCCAAGCTCTTTGAGCTTGTTGTCCTGCTGCAGGCACCATGAGAGTGAACATCTGATAGACCATTCTCTAAAGCTCGAACTAGATTCTCGAAGTAGTTCCGAGTCACACTGTTGTCATTCAACCCAGGGAGATTAAAGAATGGCAACAAGAAAAAGAAGAAAGAGGTAAAGCTATGAGATTAGTACAACAAATGAAAAAAAAAAAAAAAAAAAGGTTAGTTGATTTTATTGACTAGTTGCCCCTCTAAGATTCCACTTCCTATAGAAGTCTCAAAAAAGCATCTAATTGATGGAATTCCACAGCATAGAAAATTGTCGGTCTTGTCTATTTATTGCTTTTCTCTCCACTCTTAACTTTTGGAAATCAAAAAATTCTCAGGCATCCTCCACTCAATGCTCATAAATGACTGATGTTGCCAATCCAACGACAATATAGAGTTAACATTAAGGCATATAATCATACGAAACATACAATAACCTGACACCACCCCCAGTTTGGCATTCTTGGAAATACTTAATACCTGTGTGGGTCTGAAACTAAATTAAGCACAAAGGGGAAGAGAGAGAGAGAAACAAAGATAGCATTTTTTGCAATAATTGCAAAATCACCTGGTCAGTCCAGCAAGTTTGGTGCGGAACTCATTAAAATCCTTTGATGGACCCTCAGAAACTAGATAAACTTGAAGCTCTTTCTCAGCACATTGATGAAGTCGTTCCAACCCAGACTCAGCCTCGCCTGTGTAATGGTCTCTGATCAGAACACCATAACAAGGATAGGAAAAAAAAAAAAAAAAACTTCTTCAAAATGAAGAGGCAACTTACCTTGCAAATACTCAAAGAACTGTCTCTTGGCATGTTCATGCTCAGGTAAATAATAACCATAGGCATAAGTCCATTTCAAAACTCGCCTGCATTCAACAATCTATGAACAGAGCAGATACAATGAGAAAAGCAATAAATAATCGTGTATAGTATAAAAATATTTTAAAAAAAAAGCAACAGTATAAATCTAGTTGCACAGTAACATCAGTTTACCTGTAGCCAGGCCTCTGTAATAAACTTTAGCTGTGACTCTGGTTGACACTGTACATCACTCAGCATCTCAAGCTACAAAACAAAGGATCATCACTCTTAGTTACAAAACCAAATTAAACTTATCTTGAGCAAGGAAAATAGTTGATATCAACAGGTAAAAACAGATCTTCAGAGAACATAATTAAGGCCACATGGACACAAATTCAATTGGGAAATTATTTTTATATCTAGTGTGCTAAAATAATCTAAACCACATAAAGAAACTTTCTATTAACATAATCTCATACAATTAACTATGTAGCCCACATTTCCTGGCATTCCTGCACTAATATACTAGTGAAGAATGCAAGTGAGCCAAGCCAGAATATCAGGTTATTTGAGCTCAGCTTTATGGGAATTCCCATACTTAAGTTCAGTTCTCAGAACTCATAACTGGAACCAGGTCCAGCAAAATCATCCAAATCTGTGGCTAATCCACCAAATTCCAGGGGCCTCATGCCTAGAGCTTTTATAGAGCGTCCTTAATAAAATATCATAACCGTACTTGGCTATGATCTTTGCCATTGGACACATTATAAATTCACTACATTAAAACCAGGAGGAAGTGTCTCTGCCTCTCTTTCTAGCGAGTTCACTAGGTGGTAGGATTCTCTATCTATCAAGATACACCTTCCCCCAGTCCACCCATTCTAGCACCTAGTATCCTTTTGCTTTTGGACAATCTGGATTTACAACGTAACATATATCCCACATCAGTACAGAATCAAGTGTAGCACCATTTTACACTATTTGTAAACAGAATCGGAGTCAGAATTCATTTTTTCAGCTAGCTTTTTCCTTCATGATAAATGAGCTAGGATAAGCTTCAAATGAGCCAAGTCAATCAGTGCTTTAAAAGTTTGGTTCATTTGCGCCCCTAATTGAAAGGCAAGAAATAATCTTCCACTATTATCTTTGGTCATACAAAAATGAACCATGAGAATCAACTATACTAGCATTACAAAGAAACAACTAATAGTCAGAAGTTCAACTTACATGTACAGTTTGCATTTGGTGCAGGTCTGCCAATGCCTTTTGCCTAGACTGCAATCCAAAAGAAAATGCTCAGAATCAAATTTGAAACCATTAAGGATGCAAAATATTTCACACGACAAGGAATTTAATATTACACAAAATATTTGGAAGATATTATGGACACTTACTGATTGGTTGGTCGCCCATCGTTCATAATAATGAGTATATCTCTCTAGAGAGTTCTTGGCCATTTCTCTTCGCTTCTCAGCCTCATCATACTAAAAACAAAAGAAATAGTCAATGTAACAATAGAATCATACAGCGTCAAACAAGAAGCATAGCAAGATAGGTTGAGATGTCTTGTTAAAAAAAATAGAACCGTATGATATACCACTCCCTCTTGCTTTGCTGTCTCATAACGATTACATGCATAAAAACCACCAGTCCTCTCTCCATGATCTGACCATGCACCAAGACAAAGCCTGCAACCATAGATAATAAAATGAATGTGGATTAAAGAACATGCAAATAGCTTTTTTTTAAAAACAATATCTTGTTTCAAGAAGAAAACCAAAGAAATCATGAGTACACAAAGTTTAGAAAAAAAATAAACCCGTAGGATAGTTCGTAAGTGGAGAAATTTCATTTTGCAGGGACATTGTTACTGAAAAGATGCACAGCAGGGAAAAAAATCGGAAGTCACTAGAGCCAATAGACAAGACTTAAACAGGGATATATGTAATACTAAATTGCCATGCATAGTGTTCAATAATTCACAAGGAAATTAATGATTCTGATTCTGCACCACAAAAATTCTAAAATTTCACTGTTCCTGAGCATATTAATACAGAATGAAGAGTGAAATGCCTGTGAAAGGTGGGAGGGAGGGAGGGAGCGAGAGAGAGAGGAACGTGTTAACCCACTTACCAACAAAACTCAAATTTACAAGGTGGTGTGCATGTAATATGCATACAGCCTTGGTTTTTCTCAATTGGCCTCTTGCACTTTGGACAAGGTTTGGAATTAGCCAGTATCCTGAAATTCAACACATTATTTAACATTAAAACATGGAGAAATATGACACATAGTTGATAGTTCACTACTCATCTTGCAGACCTACTTATTGTGATACACCAAGGACATTTCACACAGGTAAAGATGTGTGAAACCATACACTCTCATGCACAACTGTACCCATTTATGCCCCCAATGAATGCACACGCACACACAAACATTTACATGTACTTGTGTACACATGGACTCACAGAAGCCCTGTTCTCAAATAAGGATGGGGTACAAAAGGAAAGATGCAAATGCACACCAACAACACATCCCATTCATGTACACCTGTGCACACATATGCACCCACACAAGCCATTTCCTGTAGTGAGGTTTAAATTAACAAAAGGAAGCAACAAATACACCAACTAAATTTTGCTAAACTAATAGACAACATGGAAAGAACTTATTGAAAATATTTCAATTAAATCCTATCATTCATCCGGAATTTTTCATTGAACAAGACTATCAACAATTGATTTCACCTATTTACAGGGGACCAAGCCTTAAGCTCAACTAAGAAAAGATTGTAAGAATGAGTTTCCACTATGAGATTTCTTTTGTTCATTGCCACATCAAACCTTAAGGAACTAACTGGGATGCCCTTGACCAACAAGGCCACATTTTTAAGCTGTGGGGAACATTCATTGCACAAGACATCCCAATAATAACAAATTTAGCATAGATTATTCTTATAATATATAACCCATATGATCCCATCACTGGAAAAAGTAGCTAGTTAGGCATGGCCATGCTATTTAGACACACTGATTAATCTGGTGTAAAACACTCAGGCTGTAAAAAAGATTCCCTTGTTTAATCTAATTGACATCACCACATCTTAACCTTCTCAATTTACCGAAATGATATAACTAAAAAGGAATGAAACTAAATCCTAGGCTCCTAGCTCATGCTCCTTACCAGTTCATATTTTCAGACTCAGCACTATTCTTCAATATCCACTTGGCCACAGTTCCACAATCAACAGGACGGTGGGCTTCCTCAGTACACTGAAATATTAAATTTATACGTGTAAGAGAGCCAGAAACAGTAAGAACCACAAGGCATACTTACATTCACAGTTATTTATGAGAATATAATATCCATGAGAACCGTAAGAAAACTACAGATCCTTAACCAATTCAAAGACACTCACATTCCAGCAAAAGCTGTATGTGCAGCGGCAAGCAACATCATAGTTTCCACTGCCAACAATAAAATCTACAGCATATTCACATCCTGGAGCAGGGCACCATTTGGTCTACAAAAAAAAAACAATCAAGAAAAGATGAATATAACAAACAAGTTGTCAAATCTTCCCACTGTGATGTTGTCATAAATCACTAGAAGCATACAACAATCAACTGACCATTTATATTGTGACAAAAAAATAGGGGCCAGACGGGATGACGTAGATAACACGAAAAAATCAAGCAAAAGTTAAAAGAACTAGGAAAGTTGGACATTAAAGTCTAACTTTGATTTAGGCACTAATCAAGACAATGTAGAGTATTTTCTATCCAGAGAAAACATCCTAACATGAGTCTTCCCTGACTTAGTCACCTAAACTATTAATTTTTTTTCAATCCTGAATTAGGACTGCATCCTTGTCCGATATCAATCCATAGAATTCATGAAGAAGATTGATTTAAGACGATTAGAGGTAAAGTAAATATTCTTAGAAAGATTCACAATCCTTAAACATTTTGGATGTAAAGTGGGAAAACAATAAAACGCACAAAAATTTGTGTAAAAGAGTGTATTGTATGTGTGTATAAACAGAAAACCAAAATCAGTTGACATCTATTAACTATTGCAAAATGTCCATCCTGCAGTAGAACAATATATAAGAAACCTTAAACATGAAGCGGAAACAGGCATAGAAAGGAAGTCAACATATAATGGTGGCAAACAAATTGGTATGTCAACTCAACTAAACCTAAAATACTAATACCATCAACCAAAAACTTTGCCTTAGGTCAAAAGGTAAGATTCTAGTTTAAAAGAAAGATAGCATAGACAAAAGTAGGTGAATTTTGTGAACACTAATTCTAAAAGTGATGTCCATTTTTATACTGAATTCATACCATAAGTACTTAATAGGATTGTAAAACACATAAGGGTGCTGACTTCAAAATGGCAATTCATAATGAAACTTCAGAAAACAATCATCCACTTTTGAGATACAAAATATAGAAAATTCTTCTTTATTTTGAAATCAAGGGTGGCTTATCCATTCAAACTGTAAAAATGCAAAATTACCTTTCTATTGTCCTCGATGTAAGATCTAATGAAATAACGGGAATACTTTTCCATGTCTTCATCAGAAGCCAATTCATTTATCATATCTCGACCAACAGCAGCACTACAAGATGGATCAGGACATCGCAACATCAAACATCCAGGACCATCATTAATAGCTGTACTAATGTAACCTACATAGCAAAAAAAAAAAAAAAGATACACAAGGGCCTCAAAAGATAAGTATCAATAGACCCAACAAAATGAATAGGTTAAAAGTAATATATGGAAAAAAAAAAAAAAAAAAAAGGTTAAAATGTAGTTAAAAATTCTCAGATACAAAAGATGATAAACATGCAACTCAAGTAATGTGACTTGAAAAAGTTTAATATCTTGGCCAGTATTAATTCAGTCTCGTAAACATAAATCACAGTATGTATGTCCTGCACGATGTGTAGAAACTTTCAATTACTTGAATTTTTCTTGTATACCATAATTACACTACAAGTTCTACGATCCTATAATTACTGCACACAGTAGTCCAGCTATGAGTATGATAAAACATAATTTTGATATGATATGATTGTGATTTGCCCATGGTGCCAACTGAGAAATAAAGACTTAATTTCCACAGAGAGAAGGCCAGGACTGTTCATAATTATTAAATAATCCAACAGCAGGAAGATGAGAATAGCATGAACTTACTATCAGACCTCTCCCCAATTATTTCTTCCAGCTCTTTTTTGCACCTCATTTCCTCTCACACAGTACTTCAATTGACCAACATAAATTATTATGAGATAATGAACAAAAATTGCATCAAGGTAGAGCAACTAGAGAAAAAAACTCCATGTTAAGGCAGGAAGGTCAATGGGCATGAGCATTGGAAGAGAAAATTTTGATAGCAAAACAAATTTCAAGCACTATTTTCTTTCCCTCAATAGGCAACGTCCAGAACGATCTTTCTAACTTTCTGCAAGTATTTCACTCTATCGCTTTCTCCGGCTCTATCTAACCCAGAAACGAAATTTAGTCTAAAACCTAATAATCTCTCTATTTATGCAGATTACCTGATTGCCCACACTTCAAATCATCATCATCCAGGATCATAAGAAATATATTTGGGTCGAGTCTTTATAACAAAGTACAAATACATCAATCAAGATTCTGTAGCTTAAATTTGCATGCACTTCTCATTCCACAAAAATTCATTGCCAACCTAAAAGGAGGAAAAAAGAGGAACTTAATTCATGCAAATAGCTTCTAGCAGATGACAACAAACTGCAACCCACTTGTTGGAATTCCCTACAAAACAATTCTATCCCACCAACAGCAACTTGAACTGTTACATGTCTTCCTTTACAGCCACAGCCCACAAGTAAAGCTAGGATCAGAAGATTTGTAGCCAAAATTCAACACCACCTTATAGTGAGTGCACCACGCCCTCTCTCAGAACATGCTTAAACTCCTAACATTTTCCTTCCATAATTTAACATACAATTTGCTCCTTTTTTTTGAGGACGATGAAGGAAGAAGCTCAAGAAAATCAAGATAAAATATTAGCTAGTGAACGCCTGATACGATTGAGATATTTCCCTTCAACAAAAGACGAGAATTTCAATGGTTTATTTCATCTCAAGCCTTTTCAGGTTCACAATGAAGTTGCAAACTGATAGAGATAATTACTTAGAAATACCTCAAAGCAAGTGTCTAAGGCATGGAAAATTGGGATATGGTCCGATGTCCCACAGCCAAAACCATCAGTTAGATATCAGAAATGCTGCTGTGAACTGTTAAGGCTGATACCAACAACCACTAATTTTGCAAAATTCAATTTCAGATGATAGATCTCTTTAATGCAACAAAGGATGCTCAGGGGAAATATAAGAACCCTCAAAAATTAACTTGCCTATGGAAAAATACCAACCAAATCCTTTATGTAAAACCACTATAGTTGCACTAGTCTATTAATTGTATGCAGAAGAACATCAGACATGACAATATCATCATTTGAATTTCATTTTTTCACTAAATTCAAGTGAGAACTGAATGACACAATACATCAGGACAAAAGCAATGGACCTCTATGATACTCCCCAACACCTTATAAACTCCTGTCAGCAACACTGCCCCTTCACTCTAGCTTCATGCTTCTAAACTACGTTTCAAGCAGAACAAGCAATAAATAAACAACAGAAGGTCCATGAGAAGATGTTTATCATTTAGATGATTGAATAACATCCAAATGCCAAAGAGATTGAGCTTTAAATCATCCAATAGACTGTCATCGAGCCTTTCATCATCTAATGGAATAGATTATCTCGATATCCATTTGGTTAATCAATCTAATTAGATAACTATAACATAATCAAAGTCCTAACATTGATGAAAGAGGCAAGTATGATGAAAGAGGCAAGTATGAAGTCACTGATTTCATGAATAATTTAACCTAATCACTAGTATATTATACAGTATTATATGGTGAAAACAATAGGTCCTTGCTAATTGGAACTAGAAACCAACATAAAATATGAAAATGCATATTTAAGATAACCTTAGAAAGAACTAAGAACAAATAAGACAAGAGGACTCCCACATTCTTAAGATGATACAAACCTTGCCAGCATGAATTACAAAATGGATGACCACAAGTAGCAGCATGCAACATATCACAAGGATAGGTTTCAAAACAAATTCCACATGTCATCTGCCAAAAGTGGAACACACATCACAATAAATTAGCAGGATGAAGAATGCTGAACAACCCTAGCTTTCATGCAAAATCGTGAAGAAACTGCTTTGAGATTAATGCAGACTGCTTACTTCTTTACCATCTGGAAATTCAACAGCTGGTTTCTCCAATAAGCCAACAGCCCTACGAACCTTCTCTTCATCTGCAAACCATTCATCATGCACTTTACTGACACTCCTGCAGGTTTTTAGAAAATGTAAATGATGCATCATAGCCAATGTGTTAATAAAAATTGAATATCCCAAGATTTCAAAGCTAATGTGGCATAAAATTTCACAAAAATAGGCCAAAATTTTTATCACTTTTATCCAGATATCCTGCAATAGAATGCAATCCTGTAAACACAATTGGTTATAATGTTCATTAAAAAAATAATATGCCACGGCCATAAGTAGAGTCCTACCAGTTGAAAAAGCGGAGCAAGATGCTAGCTGAAACCTTTGAAATGGAAAGCACAGTAGATATCCTCATAACATCATCTTCTTGGCGTTGATGAATATCTGCTTCACTTAGAATAGTATAGTTTTGCTAAGAAAAGAAAAAATATGAGTTAGAACAAACAATAATCCTCCCGAGCCAAATTTCATAAACCTCAAACTTCTGCCTAAATGTATCCAATGAGCTCAATTGTGAAACTTTGAGCAAGCAAAGGCTGAAATTCTTAACAAAAGTTGTAGTTTTGTATTACGTATTAACGTAGGGCCTTAAATAGAGCATTTTCCATATAAATATTATGAAAATAAGTCATTTTTCGCATCAAATAAACCTAACCTAACAAACACGGACCACATCGACCTAATTAACATTAACAAATAACAATGAAAAAGATGAATAATCAAGCTTTAAACAGTTATTTAATTCGGCAAAGAAAAGCATAAACTTAAAACATTTTTATCGGATTTTGAACCATAAAAGGAAAATTTAGCTTGATGAAATAACAAAAATCAACTTTAAAAATTCTAAAAAAGCAAAATCGAGCATAGGACCTGTGAAGGTAAAGCACAGAATTTGACGGAAATGGAAGAAAAGAAACCTGGTGGCGATGGGAGATGAGGTCATCGGAATCATCGGAATCGTTGTCGATGAACTCATAATCAGCAACATCAGCGTCATCGCTGTCAAATGCATCATCTCCTCCGCTGTAGAAATCGTCATCAGCAGATTCAGCGGCGGCGTCCTGCATATCGAACTCATCCTCGGATTCCATATTCAAATTGTACAATTATAATTGTCGAAACCCTAACACCAGAATCAAATCGATGAATACAACAGCAGCCAATCTATTAAATGATAATAATTATTATTAATATTGTTTTTCCAGCTGAGGTAGAATAGAGAGAGAGAGAGAGAGAGAGAGAGAGAGAGAAACAGAGGGTAGGTGTTGTAAATTAGAGAGAAAAGAAAGGGTGAAAGAGAGATTTTAATTCAAAGGAAATGAAGGGGAGAGAGAGAGAGAATGATGTTTTCCAAAAGCGTTTTTCAATTAAAAAAAAAAATTATATTATTTTAAAATTATTTTTTTTAGAAGCACGTTAATTCATATTTTTTTTTTCCAAAAGCGTGTTTGAAAAAAAAATTATAAAAAATAATAAAAAACAATCTATTAAATCAAAATAATTCTAAAAATATTTTTTTAATCTCTAATAGCAATTTCAAATGCACTTTAAATATAATTATTTTGGTATATTATTAAAATATATTATTTGTAATTAGTAAAAAAATGGAATTTTTTAGAGTGTTTGGGTTGAATTTAGCACTGTAATCGAGCAGAGATTTAGTATGTTTAGACTCGACTCAATATTTCTTTTCTGAATTCGAGTTCGAGTTTTGAATCGAGCTTGAAAATTATATTTAAATTTGACTCGTTTAAATTCGAGTTTGACTCGAGTTCGACTTATTAATAAATTATAATTTAATTAAGTTCGAGTTCGATTCGTTTTCAAAATTCGTTTATAATTTGTCAAAAAGTCAAAGGTACAAATAAGATTTTCTCTTTTAAGTTGATGCTCAAGTGAGCTCTTAATTATTTTTTTTTTTTTTGTCTCATTAGACCTTTAACCTTTTCAAAATGGCACATATAAAACCCTCCGTTTATAATTTATGAATTTTTTCAAGTAATGTTAAAAATAAAAAATTAATATCTAGCACCTGCGTATTAATTTTATTTTTGTATAAATATTTTTTAAATTATTTAGAAAAAATTTAATATTTATGAAATTCAATAATAATAAAATTAATTAATTAATTAAAATATTACAAATTTAATTTAATATAAAATGACTCATTAATCCTTATACATTAAAATATAATTTATAAAAAAAACATAAAATGACTCTTTAATCCTTATACATTAAAATATAATTTATAAAAAAATATTCTTATATAAAATATTATTATATTTTATGTAATATAATTATTTTGATTTATTTTTTATACATAATTGTAGATAAAAATTATATACTCATTATAATTTATTATTAATTTATTAAAATTAATAAAAAAAATTATATAAATGTAAAAATTTTCATTTGCTTTGATTAATTTATTATATCTAATTACTTTTAATTTTTAAAAAAATATTTTTAAAGTACAAGTAATGAGATCCACATGTCACATCAGACTTTTTTAACGTCTATTTAATAAAATATAGAGGGAGGGTTCTACATGTGCCATTTTATAAAGATCAATGGTCTAATAAAAAAAATAAATAAGAACTCACTTGAGTATCAGTCCAAATAAGAGGGTCCTATTTGTATTTTTGGCCTTATCAAAATACTAAACTTTCTGAATATTTATTTATAATAAAATAAATATAATAAAAACACTTAAAACTAATATAAAAGTAAAAGCATCCAATTAGTGAAAAAAAATCAATCATAAAATTGAACATTACATGTATTGCAAATATATTAATTAATAAAAAGATATTTTTAAAGATTAGAATATTAGATTATATAATAAGAAAATATAAAATTATGTTAATCAGGAGTATATATATTTTAATCAAATTAAATTACCAAAAAGTTCATAAGAGTATTAAAATATATATTTTTAGAGTGTCAAAATTATTAAATTAATAATAATAATAATAATAATAATAATAATAATCGAATTGTTCACGAGCCTATTAATCGAGTTATTTGCGAGCCTGTTTAAGAGCATATTTACGAGTTTATAATCGAACTATTCATGAGTCTAATCGAGCCGAGCTTAACTTTACTCAAACTTGACTCATTTATTCATCAAACCTTAAAGTAAGGCTCAAATTTGACTCGTTTATAAAACGAACCGAATATGAATGAATTTTTATCGAACCGAACACCAAACCCCTTGCAAACGACTTGGTTCGAACCAAATATTAAACCGCTCGCGAACAGTTTGACTCATTTATATTCCTGGATTTTGAGACATAACCTTGTCACACTCCACCATTGACCAAAAAAAAAAAGAGAGAGCTTTAGGCTTTTTTTTTTTTTTCTTCTTAAATGGAGGAGATGGACTATAATTCAACGACTAAATAATAAATAAAGTAGCAATATCATATTATTATTATTATTATTATTATAGACTGAGACATAGCTTAACAATAAGTGTATATTCTTCAAAACAATAGATTTACAATAGATTTTCCTTTCAAAATTTAAAAAAAAAAAATCATACTATAATTATTATTATTTTGAAATATATAAAAATTAAAAAAGGGCAAAACCAAATTATTTCTTTTGACATGCGGAGATAGTCTAATTTAGCCGATTTATGGGGATTTCCTTGTATCGAAAATGGGCCTGGCAACCATAATAAAGCCCATAAAAGACTTATTCAACCCAAGGCCTTTATACTTTCTGCTTTTCTTGAAGGGGAAAAAGGTTGATTTTGCCTTTGCTGGATATTTTGGATGTCTTCTCTCTAGAAAAATTATAATTTTACATTACAATAGGGTTTATTTCTTAGGACCAATACCCAGACTAGAGCTAATTCTTGAATACGAATGTAAAGACCGATATATTATACCAAAGTGGTAACCTATAATTTCTTTTGTTGTGGAGATGTAGACAATAAGAAAATCAGAATAATGAATATATTGTTAGCTGGATATGTAAATATTAAATGTATAATAATTTGTCATAATTACCATTCACTGGAACCCTTATGACCCGAAAAAAAAACTTTTGAATAAATGAAGATGTATAACATTTGGTGTCATTTGCACTCAATTAATATCTTAAAAAGTTAAAAACCCATCATCTCCATTGATTGTTAATTGTGCCTACTTTTTTCCAAGGACACTAACATATCAAACTTCATGAATGCAAGATGATGCTTCCGCAATTTAATCAAACATCTAAGAGAACTTCACCTAAAAGCTGGCCATATGCATTGCCGTTTAAAACAAGTGATATTGACTTCTCTTTTACAGACACGAATAATGAAAGAATTTCAGGTAAAATTGCTGGTATTTGAGACATTTACACTGCCAAAATTCATGTAAGAGTTGTAGAACATATATGAAGAGAATAGTTTTCTAGACACGGCATACACAAATGAGTACAAAAATTGCTACATTTTCGTATAAATTCGTAGTCTTTTCCCACCTGGGCAGAAACCAGCAAGGTTCTCAGTCGCCTCTGATGCTTCAAAGATGTTTAGTGGATGGCTTACTCAAGGGTATGTTGTGGGTTCCCATGGACACTCTTAAGTAATATCAAAATCAAATAATGAATCTCTTTTACAGCATTTATTCTATTGTGTTACTAGACACAGGTGATCTTCTCAACTATTTTGATAAATCCTGCCTAGAAATGTACACAACAATGGCTCCCTGCCATAGGATTTCGTTCATCAATAATATGCTGTAAAATAAGTTTGGCATTAAATAGAAATAAGCAAAGAAAAACAAACAGAAGTTCGTTGATTACTATTTTAGATGCTATTGCTAACTAGACCGAGGAATTTCATTTCAAGGTAGACTAACTTGCATTTCCTTGCAATTATCAGTTAGAACCTAAACTGGGCCTTAACTTTTATATTTCTGGATCTTCTGTTAGTTGTATTATAAAAGCATGTTATTATTATAACGATTAGAATTATAAAAGCATCAGGAAAACAACAGTATGAATCCTTACCCATGGTAAAACTTTAGATGGGAAGAAGTGGTGCCTTCTCATCATGTTCAACTCGGTGACTAGCCTGGAGAAAAGCAAAAAAAGACATAATCGAACACATTTGGAAAGATCAAAATCTTAAAAAGGCAGTTCCAACAGGCATTAAAAGAAGGTTCTTACATCCTCATTTGCTCCAGCTGTCATATTTATGAAGGATGCATCCTTAGGCCTGGGAAATAAAGAGAGAAATTTTCACTCAATCACCTTTTTAAACAAATTATTTTGCTTAACCTCTGAAAAAACACAGATTATCATACAGATTTTTTAAAAAACAAACCAAAAAATAAAAAGAAGAGTATATTCCCTTCATGAAAAGGCATTTAGAGTAGAATTTTAGTCAAGAACTATATGTGAAGGTCATGGTAAATAAACAGAACCAAAGAGAGCAAGCACCAACCTCTGGTTGTTTTCACCATCCATCATTTCCAGACTACCTTTTGGTGGTTCATCCTTAACCTTTGAAAGTGGCGAAAAGAACTGAAGAGGAAAATGATCATAATGTTACATAAGCCAAAATTCCAGACAAATAAGTAATTTCTCTCTCTCTCTCTCTCTCTCATTCTCTCATATGCACAAAAATCACACATTTGCTGAGGTTCAGAGAAGGGAACAAATATATGAGATGTAGGCAAATACTTTCCTGGTGCATAGAGATAAACACAATAGAAATTCCTAAGATAAAATTCATTGTCAATGTATGACCAAAAAGTGCAGCAGATGCTATTCCTGTAAAAATTGTGGCTACAGTTGATGAGTACTTCTTCAAAATCGTATCTGCAGGAAGAAATGGATAGCATTAATGAAATTGTGAACTTGCTGGTTATACAAGGAAATGATAATTAGACGAGAGCTCAAGATACGTGATTAACTCTGAAATACACCTCCTAGAGCATCTTCAATGAGGTCAATGTTATATAACATATATGGCCTGTTTGGGATTGAGTTTAAAAAAATGTTTTTCAACAAAAAAAATTTATGTTTTTTTTAAAACTGTTTTTTTAAAAAAGTAGGTAAATTGATGTTTTTTCTAGAAGCAGGTCTGAAAAAGCAATTTATAAAAAATAATAAAAATTAATCAATTAAATCAAAAAAATTCAAAAAGTGCTTTTTTAGCCTCAAACAACAATCTCAAACAGGCCCATAATCAACATCAAATCAAAGGTGGTGCATTAGTTGAAGTCTTCCCATCCTTTAGCCATAAAGAATATAGTTATGTCCCTCTTTCTCTCTCTGTCTCACATGCACAGGCACTTGCTTTTATCTTTGTTATGAGCACAAATCACTTGTAACAATTCCAAGATGCAACATAAACAGCTCAATATAATGGCCATGGATTTAAATATCGGCCGTTACAATGTAACGGGAATTAAGCCTCCCGTTACTGTTATTCCCATTATATAATGGACAAATTTTTTTTGTGAATTTAACAGCCGTTATTGCCGTTACGTAACTGCAATAACGGCCGTTACCAAGAAAAATGGCAAATTTTCTGCCAAAAAAAAAAAGGAATAACTCTTATTAATTTTGATAAAAAATTATACATGTTGAATCTTTATTTATAGAGTATTATGCTTATTAATTAGTTATAATTCTTAGATTTAGTGATTTATATCATTATTTCTCATTTTGCAATTTTCCGGTAAAATTGCGTAGCGGTTGGCCGTTACCGTTACGTTATGACCGCAACGACCCGTTACCGTTACACGCGAACGTGACCGCGATTTAAATCCATGATAAGATATAATAAAGAATGAGGGGGAAAAAAAGGAACTTAGCCTAGTTCAACCACCTGCATATTTGAAAAAGAAAGAAGACAAAATTCCTTGTGCTGCATTGTTGCATATCAAAAGCATGGTAGCCTTTGAGTGTCCTTGCAGGATATCCAAGCTACTAGGGCCTAAAAGCATGCAGATACAGATACTTGAGCAACAAATCAAACTGTCATATGCAGGAATAATCAATAAACAGAATGTTTCAGTGATGATATGTATCAAGCTATTTGCAGCAGTAGTCACTATTACCTTCCTATTTTGCAAGTTCAGCAATTTAGATGAAATGATACATATTTCTAAAAGTGTAGCCGTGTTATCTGCACCTAAAATGTGCCATATGGTCTACAATTTTGAGAGAAAATAATCCTTAAATCTATAGTTAAAATCCCTAAAATTTTCAGATATTTGATATGCATAGGCTTTGGCTTTGGTTTCAGATATTTGACATTTTTAAACTATTTTATAATGTGTGGGATGCAAGAATGACTACCAAGCCCAACAATTCAGTGACAATTTCATATTCTTATTAAAAAGTAGGGAAAGCAAACTTGTCAAATAATCACAGCCAATTAAACATTGGTAAAGAAAGATTTCTAGGCAAGAGAATACATAGTCAACTTCAATTTCCCCATCAAACAACATACACAGAAGCTTCATGCTAATGGATACTTATTTAATTATAACCAGCAGCATTCAGCACAGTACATGTCCATACCTTTAAAAATGGAAGTCATTAGGATGGCTAGGAAGTTGAATATGGCACCATACCCATACAGAAAGAGGTTCTGCAAAAAGAGAATAAAATTAATGCCGTCAAAAGATAAAGAACATGAGGTTTCTATGACAATATGTTTGTGATTCACACAAATCTCTGGAGATTGAATTAACCAAGATGACCCACAATGCACCCATCATCAATACTCGAGTTTGCTAGAGATTGAGAAAGCAGTCCATGGTTACACTATACTGAAACTCAAAGTCAATCACCAACATTGCCAACCTCCCAAATTTTTTTTAATTTCTCTCTTATTGAATGGTGACCAATGAAATAGTCCAATGTAAAAACAACAGGTCAGCATTACATGATATAGCACCAGAAACTCACCTGAAGGTAAATGCTAGTCTCAAACTGGCTCTTCAAAGCATACTCATTGAAGACTGAAGCTAGTGAAGGAACAGTCACCTGCATTAAGTCTAAAAGTTAGTTTGTTTGTAACATATTCTCAAGCATGGTTCTCTATAGTATTGCTAGTGCCAAGATGAGAACAGTGCCACTACATTGTAGACTGCAGAAGAACTGTTGGCAAATATGAACCTATTAACAAACAAGAAAAATTATCTGTGACTGAACCATTGGCATTAGATTATGAACATCTTTAGTTACACTTCAAAAGTAGCAGCATATAGCCCCAGAGGTATGCCTGTCCAATATGCTAGAGGAATTGAAAATTCCAAATGTCATTTAGAAGGTGTTATATACATTTTACAAATTTATGCTTTAGTACTGCCCCACAGTTGCTTATCTCTTTTGCATTGTTGGAACTAACATATTTTCATCATCAACCAATATATTTACCAAAAAAAGTTCTTATGGAGTTCATATTTGTGCCCATAGATACATACACTTTTATTCCCCAGCCTCCACAAAAACAAAACAGAAATGAACAAATTCCTGGCTGCACTTCCGTTATCCTGTATAATATACATATTTGGTGCATGCATGTTTCTCCATGCACGCAAATATTTATACATATAAAGTACTTGTAAGTACATTTTTCCATGAACTTTTTTGTGAATGAATTCATAAGATGCATCTGTGTAATTGCACCAAAACATTTCAGCAATTTCGCAATTTAAACAGTGTTACAGAATAAGAATATATTTGTATATAATTAGGAATATTTCATAGCGTGATTATAGGATTATATGTAGCTTGCCTTCCTAAATAGGATTTAGTTTTGTGTATATATATATGTGTACAAATCATTGATGGAATACAAGTGAATATTACATGTTACATGGTATCAGAGCATCCAAATTAGGGTTGCCTCTTGTGTTTGGGTCTGCTGAAAAAAACAGCAGCTTTGGGTCTGCTGGAAAAACAGCAACTTAAGGTACGAAATTTAGGGCACTAGTTTAGAGTGACCATTTGTCATCGCCGCCAGCCTAGGACGGAGCGCCACTTGCCGATCGGTGCCTCCCCAGAATCCAGTGACCACAAGCTTCTGCTAAAACTCCACTTGCCGGCGCGTGAAGGCACGTCTGGTCCGGCCACCAACTCCAGTCTTCAGTCTCGAGTTCACCTTGCTCTGTACATCACTTCTTTGCATCTGGTTGGGTCAGCATCCATTTGGGTGTGGGATCCTCTTTGCAACAGGTTCGGATTTTCTTGATTTCAGATTTGATTTTCTATTTTTTATAGCATATTTGGTATTATGGTTGATAAAAAGTCTGGAATCATATGTCTGATGTTCCTGTGATGTCAAAAATCACGGAACATAAACTTGATAGAACTAATTATTTAGATTGGAGTAAAACTGTTCGACTTTATTTGCGGAGTATTGCTATGGATAATCACTTAACTGATGACCCACCTAGCGATGATTCGAAAGTCTCTTGGCTAAGAGAGGATGCCCGTCTGTTTTTACAAATACATAATTCTATTGATAGTGAGGTGGTTGATTTAATAAATCATTGTGAATTTGTGAAAAAACTAATGAATTATTTGGAATTTGTGTACTCTGGCAAGGGAAATATTAACCGCACTTATGATGTATGCCAAGCCTTTTATCGTCCAGAAAAAGGGGACAGATCTCTCACTGACTACCTTATGGATTTTAAGAAAACTCATGAGGAACTTAATATGTTACTTCCATTCAGTACTAATGTGAAAGTTCAGCAAGCTTAGAGAGAGAAGATGGTTGTTATGAGTTTCTTAGCTAGTCTTCCCTCTGAGTTTGAGGCTGCTAAATCTCAAATTCTTTCTAGTCCCGAGATATTCTCTTTAGAATAAGCTTTTAGTAGGGTACTCCGCACAGAAAATTCAACACATGCTAAGCCTAATAGTGCTCTTGTTAGCCGCACCACTGAATCTGAGAGACAGCCATATAGAAGTGGCAATAAAGGGGGAGACTCCAATAGCTATGATCGAAATCCTGGCTATGATCGGAATCCTGGTACTCGAGGACAAGATTTGGGAGGTGTTGTTTGTTATTATTGTCCTAAGCCAGGGCATGTGAAGAAGGATTGTAAAAAGTTGTCGCGCAAGAATCAGTCAAACCAATCAGCCCATGTTGCATCCACTAATGATACTTCTTAGTCTGTTCTAATATCTGTAGATGAGTATGCCAAGTTTTCACAGTGTCAAGAATCTCTAAAGTATTCATCTACTCCTATTACTGCCATTGCTGATTCAAGTAAAACGAACATGTCTTGTTTCCTCATCTTCGAAATGGGTCATTGATTCTGGTGCCACAGATCACATGACAGATAATTCTAGTCTATTCTCTTCTTTTAAGTCACATGCTTCTAGTTCTTCAGTTACTTTAGCAGATGGGTCTACATCTCGTGTTTTGAGGTCTGGCACAATTATTCCAACACCCTCAATTCCTTTGCAATCTGTTTTAAGTTTACCTGACTTGTCTTTTAATTTAGTCTCTGTCAGTAAACTTACTCGTTCTCTTAATTGTTGTCTCATTCTATCCTGATTTTTGTCTATTTCAAGATCTTATGACGAAAAAGATTACTGGTAAAGGACATAAGTCTAGAGGTCTCTACATTCTTGATACACAAATACCAAAGTTTGTTGCTTGCTCTGGAGTCGTAACCCCTTCTGAAGCCCATTGTCAGTTGGGTCATCCTTCATTGCCTATGCTAAAGAAACTTTATCCTCAGTTTTCTAGTTTGACTTCATTAGATTGTGAATCATGTCAATTTGCCAAACATCATCGTTTGAATTCTAGTCCCAGAGTCAATAAAAGAGTTAGTGCTCCTTTTGAGTTAGTTCACTCCGATGTTTGGGGTCTTTGTCCTGTTGTGTCTAAAACTGGGTTTAAATATTTTGTTACATTTGTTGATGATTATTCTCGAATGACATGGTTATTTTTGATGAAAAATCGTTCAGAATCATTCTCCTATTTTACTGCTTTTTGTGTTGAAATTAAAACTCAATTTAATGTGCCTGTACAAATTTTGAAAAGTGATAATGCTAAGGAATATTTATCAAAATTCTTCCAAAATTATATGGTTCAACATGGCATTATTCATCAAACTTATTGTGTAGATACACCATCCCAAAATGGAGTTGCTGAAAGAAAAAATAGACATTTTCTTGAGACTGCCAGAGTCTTGTTATTTCAAATGCAAGTTTCTAAACAATTTTGGGCTGATGTAGTTTCCACAGCCTGTTTTCTGATTAACCGTATGCCTTCCTCTGTTCTTTCTGATAACACACCTTTCCATGTCTTCTTTCCTAATAAGTCATTGTTTCCAATTGAACCTAGGATATTTGGTTGTACTTGTTTTGTTCGGGATGTTCGACCTCAGGTTACAAAACTTAATTCCAAATCTTTAAAGTGTATTTTTCTTGGATATTCTCGTGTAAAAAAAGGGTATAGATGTTACTGTCCCAATCTTAATAGGTACCTTGTGTCAGCTGATGTTACCTTTCTAGAACAAACACCATTTTTTTTATCTTTAGATTCTTTCAGTAAAGGAGAGGATGATGATTTACTAATCTATACTATTACATCTCCTAGTTCTGATCTTTCTCCCTTTGCTCCTGTTAAGCCTCCTATAAAACAAGTTTATACTCGCCGTCCACAACCTCCTACTCCTGATCCAGTTACTGTTCCTACACCTCCTGCTCCATGTTTTGTGTCAGTTCCTTCGTCATCTGATCCGGTTCCTAATTCTATTGATGATCTTCCTATTGCCGTTCGCAAAGGTAAACGTCAATGTACTTATCTTGTATCTTCTTTTGTGTCTTATAAACATTTGTCTCCCTCATCCAGTTCTTTTATTGCATCTCTCGATTCTATTTTTGTTCCTAAAATTGTTCATCAGGCTCTTTCTCATCCTGGATGGCGCAAAGCTATGATTGAGGAAATGAATACTTTAGAGGATAATGGTACTTGGACCTTGGTGGATTTACCTGTAGATAAGAAAGCTATTGGCTGTAAATGAGTGTTTGTGGTGAAAGTTAATCTTGACGGCTCAGTTGCACGTTTAAAAGCTCGCCATGTTGCTAAAGGCTATGCTAAAACTTATGGGGTGGATTATTCAGATACCTTCTCTCCTGTAGCTAAACTTACATCTGTCAGATTGTTCATATCTATGGTTGCTGCTTATGACTAGCCTTTGCATCAATTAGATATTAAAAATGATTTTCTTCATGGTGAACTTCACAAGGAAGTTTATATGGAGCAACCACTTGGCTTTGTTGCTCAGGGGGAGTATGGGAGAATGTGTCGTCTTCATAAGTCTCTGTATGGGTTGAAACAAAGTCCCTGTGCCTGGTTTGGAAAATTTAGTAAGGCTGTTGAGGAGTTTGGTATGAAGAAGAGTCAATCTGATCACTCAGTTTTCTACAGACAAATCTGCTGCTGAAATCATTCTGTTAGTTGTGTATGTGGATGATATTGTTATTACTAGAAGTGATGTTGCAGGTATTTCATCTCTTAAGTTATTTCTTCACAGTCAGTTTCATACTAAAGATTTGGGAATGTTGAAATATTTTTTGGGTGTTGAAGTAACTAGAAGCAAGAAGGGAATCTTCTTATCTCAAAGGAAGTATGTGCTTGATTTATTGGTTGAGACTGGAAAATTGGGTGCTAAACCATGTAGCACGCCAATGGTTTCTAATTTGCAACTTACAAAAGAGGGTGAATTGTTTGATGATCCAAAGAGATACAAAAGATTGGTTGGGAAATTGAATTATCTTACTGTGACCCGCCCAGATATTGCATACTCAATTAGTGTTGTTAGCCAGTACATGTCCTCTCCAACTGTTCACCATTGGGCAGCAATAGAGCAAATTCTGTGCCATTTGAAAGGGGCACTTGGGCGAGGTATTGTGTATAGCAACCATGGTCATACTAGAATTGAGTGTTTTTAAGATGATGACTGGGCAGGATTTAAGGAAGATAGACGATCTACTTCAGACTACTGTGTTTTTATTTGTGGAAATCTGGTCTCATGGAAAAGTAAGAAACAGACTGTTGTCTCGCGTTCAAGTGCTGAAGCAGAGTATCGAGCTATGGCTAAATCTGTATGTGAAATAATGTGGATACATCAACTTTTGATTGAGGTAGGTCTTAAGGCTTCAGTACCAACTAAGTTATGGTGTGACAACCAAGCCGCTCTTCACATTGCTTCTAATCCAGTATTTCATGAGCGAACAAAGCATATTGACATTGATTGCCATTTCATTCGTGAAAAGATTCAGCAAGGCTTAATTTCTACAGGATATGTCAAGACAGGAGAACAATTAAGAGATATCTTTACAAAGCCTCTAAACGGGATTCGGGTTGATTATCTTTATAACAAGTTAGGCATGATTAACATCTATGCTCTAGCTTGAGGGGGAGTGTTACAGAATAGGAATATATTTGTATATAATTAGGAATATTTCATAGCGTGATTATATGATTATATGTAGCTTGCCTTCCTAAATAGGATTTAGTTTTGTGTATATATATATGTGTACAAATCATTGATGGAATACAAGTGAATATTACCTCAGTTTACAAGTTTTGACCAGTAGGAAGATATTTGCATACCATGTAATCAATTACAACAGGACATTCAGGCATATTAATAACTTAACAAGATACTTACAAAAATTAGTGTGTATAAGTATGCCCCTGTTGCAACTGAAAGGCCCAAGGCAGTGGTTCCCTCAGGTAGAGACCGTAACTGATTCACACTAATCCCAATAAGCAACAGAGCAAGAGCCTCCCACTGTAACAAAACAATGAATTAACAGATCAAAAGAACAGCTTATACACACATGCATGCACTTTTTAGTTATTGCATACTTCCTACCGACAACTCTCGTTCAAATTTAAAGTCACTCACCTGAATAATTGAAAATCGCCGTTTCATGATTATTTTCAACAAGATAGCAATCACTAAAACCTGCATATATTTGAGATCCATGATCAAATATGAACATTAAATAATTCACAAGAAAAAGAAACAGAATATAGAATAGCAAAGAGCAGGGAATATAGTCAGCCTACAGAAAACGGAAGCTTTGAGATACATATTTCACTTCCTATCCTATTTATAGACATTGAAAAAGTTCAGACAGTTATTTGAAAATTTCAAAAAAGGGTTGATAGAGTCAAAACTAAAAACCATGATGCAGTAGAAAAAATCATCATAAGCAATAAATATCATTGAAAGCATTTTATTCATTATGAATAAAGTAGGTCCATCATAGAAAAATATCAAGATTCAGACTATTCCATATACATGTCATGTAGCAAGTTACCTTCAGATTGCTCAACATCTTCACTGTTGCTGGATTAAAGTATAGCTGCAGCAGAAAAAGTAGTATAATTACAAGTGTGGACTGCAAAAAAAAATCTGTCTGAAAAATAACAGTGACTAATTACAGCTTCAAATAATTGGGTTCAACAGGAAAGGAAAAATAATCATTCAGATCTTTCTCAGAGGAAGTGAATTGCATAATATCACGTACAAAAAAAAAAAAAAAATGCATGTCAACTTATATATGAAAAGTAGTACCTGCATAATAAACTTCAAATAATTATTAATAGCATAGAGGAAAGCTGGAACAGCAAGAAGCACATTATTTCGAGCAGCCTGTAGTAGGAGAAAAAGAAAGACAATAACACAGAAAATGTTATTCGGCTCAATATGGCACTGAACACATGCAAAAGAAAAAAATATAACCAGCATAATGGTACATGCAAAAGAGAAAAATGAACCTTAAAACTTCAAGGTTGTAAGTCAACATGATTGGTATTAGATGGCAAGAGAATGCCCCGAAAACTGACTTGAAATACAAAAAACATAGATAGACTCAACGTTATATATTGAAGATGGATCCCAAGAATTCCAGAAGATGCAAAAAAGCTACTCATATATCAGCTAAGTTAAGCCAAGCTAGGCAAGGCAAGTCAAACCAAGATTCTCCACATATCTTCATCATTATTTCCACCAATACATGCATGACTCCATTCAACTTTGTCTTATCGCCTCTATGCTCCATAGGAAAATTAGAAAACTCAGATCTTAATTGTAGTCATCATAGCAAACTATATTGGACATAGAAGGATTAAAAGCTGACCTCCTTTGAGACTAAGAAACACCATTTATGAATGACTATGAATCAACAAAAGAAGCAACAACCAGTTCACAACTTCTGAAGTCAATGTGTGTTGCAGAGTGTGCCCAAGCCATAAAAGGTTTTTTGGATATTGAATGGAGGAAAGATTTAACATTTTTAAAATGGGTCCAAAAAAGTAATAACATTAACACAATATTAAATCCAAATAAAAATTCAGCAAGTTTGATCAAAGGTGTCAGACATCAATTTACAAATTAATGAACAAAAACCAACAAGCTGATAAATATCAGTGTCTTACCTGTACAAAGATAGAAAAAGAGAGAAAAGGTTTTTCCCCAACCTTTTTATGCCGAGCCTGAGGGGGCAAAGTAGAACAAGATAAATTAAATTAAAAGGAATAACAGTAAAATTTGTGAAAGTATGACTGTATATAAAGAAAAAAATTCTTCAATCACAACTGAAGGAAATCAAGTTCCCATGTAATTCTTTGTTTCTCATTCTTGTTTATATTGTGTAATAGGAAGTTAGGAACTATCTGAAATGCTTGCTAGTACAGGTGCAAGTTTCGTCCTTTTCAATGTTATGGACTCAGTAAAGCAATTTTAGTTTATTTTTCTATACTTTAGCTCACCGAGACTCATTTTGCTTAGAGTCTTGGTTAATGTACCCAGAGAGCAAGAAACTTGTCCCTGCAATCTTCCTTGACTTCCTTATAATATAGAGTTAATCACTAGCAAATATTAGCATTCTAATAATCAGGATCACATAATCTAAGAAACAGAGACCCAGCCATCCTGACTCACATAACTAGGATAAGTTGGAAACCCACTTATCTCATCATTTTCACCATAAAATGCTGCTTGCTTAGTGTTTAATTCTCCAAAGATAAAAAAAATATATGATAAAATATAAACAGAGAATTTGTGAAATACCTGGATAAGGAGCATAACAATAGCAAAAAGAACTTTAGCAGCCTCAGTCAAGAAGTTGACACTTATAGGACTAAACTTGAATTGCCCATCTACTTTAGACGTATAAACCAATATAGGCTGCCAAAAACAAAAGAATAACCCAAATAAGCAAAAGCTAAATAGATCAATAAAAAAAACCAAAAAAAAAAAAAAAAAAAACAAGAAGAAGAAGTACCTGAAGACCAACCAAGATGCAATCGCCAACAACCAAAAGAATGTTAAGTGCCCGCGTTTTAGAAGAAACATCGCTTCTATGCCTATCGTAAGCCCTCGAAACCGTTTTGCTTGTGGGAGAAATTTTGGAGTGGCAAACGCTGCATTCTATCATCCTCCAAACCAAAACTAAACCGATCGATAACAGAACAGAATCGAGAGAAGCACAAAGCATACACTGAGGTTTAGCTTACCTGAGTCAGCTAGAAGAGAGAGATTGAAATTGAAGAGTTTGGTAGATCAGATAATAATAAATTTTGTTTTATAAAAAAAGGAAAAATTGTTTGTTTTTTAACTGATAAACAGATGTTTATTCAATAGAATTTTTTTTTTAATGGTTTGCACACAGAGAGTGAGTGTGTGTCTCTGTGTGTGTGAGAGTGAGAGAGAGAGAGAGAGAGAGAGAGGTGAAATAACTTTTAATAAAATAAAAAAATTATTTTATTACATTATGAAAAAAAAAATTTTGCCAAATTATTACATTATGAAATTTAATTATTATTTCAATT
Source organism: Vernicia montana (assembly GCA_949750685.1). Classification (NCBI taxonomy): domain Eukaryota; kingdom Viridiplantae; phylum Streptophyta; class Magnoliopsida; order Malpighiales; family Euphorbiaceae; genus Vernicia; species Vernicia montana. Next base: position 62,599 of record CATKHJ010928736.1, read on the forward strand.
AACAAGAAATTTTACCATACTAATTTATTTTTGGTAAAACAAAATTTTATTATCCTACTTATTTTAGTTCACATGACTTGTTTCTTTTTTTTAGTATTGAATTATTCTTAAATTAATAAATGTACTATTTATTAGATTAATGTAATATTTATCTTTCTAAAATGGAGTGATAAATATACTAATATTTATAAAATGCAGTCTAATTTTGTATGAGCAAATTGAGATAGGACTAAATTCACTTATTTTTTATATTTACTTATGAATTAAAAAAGCTTTATACAAAAAAAAAAATCAAGCATCTTAGTTTTCAATTTTTTTTTTAATCTAATTAAAAAACTAAAACCCCATACAGAATTTTATTTTTGCAATTTATTGGGAATATAGTCTTAAAACACAAATTATGAATGGATGAATGAGCAATTTTCAATTTCAGTTCATCCAACAGTTAAATACTTACACTAAATTATTTATGTTTCTTTAACCCTTCCCTTTAAAAATACAGTCCACTTGGCCCTTAACAAAAGCTTGAATCCTTTAAGACGATGGCCGTTTAGGTGAAGGGATTTGAGTCTCTGTCAAGTGAACTATGAATTTAATTTTGTTATTCTGGGGTGGGTTCTTATTGAAACTTATTGGTGCAAACTTTTTATGAATGGTTTAAGCGCTTCTCTCCTTCTAGTGGCGTTAATATCGCACTTTAGGCTCCAAGCGACGAAGATTGTAGAAGTTGTGGCTGTGTAGGATTCTGAAAGAGGACAAGTGCATCAGGAGTGTTTGCGTAATTTGTGCATATGTTTATTCACAGCTATTAGGATTGTGCCTATTAATTTGAGCTTTAAGCTTATGTGTAAAAATTCAAACTTGAATAATTGGTTTAGGACATTGAGTCCTGTTAATTCTATTGATGTACTTGCTGGACTTTCTCCATGTGTAATATTTGATGTATTGACTTGGATTTCATATCCCTATGAATAATATTCTATTTCTTTTTTAGGGGAAAAAAATTAATTTCAAGATGTCTGACATACTCTAGCGATAATCTGGTAATAAACCCTTCAAATCCCCCTCCAAGTGCTTAAAAAAAATCAATATAGAGTTTGTGATACTATACTTCTAGATTTTATGAAGAACAATTCAATTTGAAATCATCTAAAAAATAATTTGTAATATTATTTCTTTATAATTTTATATGACTAAAACATATTATTTCTAATTACATCAAGAATAAATTTGTTACGTAATTATAATGAAAGGCAAAAAGTGCATATTATTGTCAAAAGATAATAATAATAATAATAATAATAATAATAATAATAATAAGTCTAAATTTATACTTCATCAAATTAGAGCAATGAAAAAGGAAAGGGGCATTTAGTATTTCCAAAATAGGACAAATTAGTGGACCACGACTATGAAATGTATTAAGTTATTATTATATTTTATAAATTTAATAATTTACTTTTTAATTATTATGTCAAAATAAGATGTAGTGACAAAAGTTCATACACCATATGATATAAGATATTTAGACATATTATAAAAATAAAGAATTATTGCTTTATTATTAAGTTAAAAAATATCACATATAAAAATAATTAGAAAAAATTATATGATATATTAAACTCTTTAAATATTACGTGTTATATATATATATATATATATATTAGCGTTTTAAATGTGTAAAGAAAATGCAGGTGTGCCACATGTGTGAGATACTTAAATCAATTGGTGCGCATGTATTGATTTCTAATCGAAACGAATGTGTAAGGTCTAAAAAAAACCTGAACCTAATATTGGGGTCCATTAGTTTCGTCCTGAAAACTTTATTAGATTTTTAATAGTAGGAATTTAGCAAAAAAGTAAACTTCATTACTGTGAAAATTGAGTAATTACAAGATGAATTTAAAAAAGATTTCAAACTGTGAGTACATAAAAAAAAAAAAAAAAGGCACTGAGCCTTAGAAATATTAACAGATGGCTTGTAGGAAAATTATCGCTTTAAGGAACATATTGCTTGTAGAAGAATTGATTGCTTGAAAAGATTTATTTGTCGATTGAAATTTGCTCGCTTGGATTGATTGTTTGATTGTTGTTGTTTGTTGTTTGGATGAATGAATAGGTGGGGTTTACCATTGTATCGTTCTTCTCTTTTTATAGCTTCTTGGAAGGTAACTGTTGTTAACCACTTTTTTTCACCAAGTTCCTCTTTCTTCACTTTTTTCACATTCTTCTCAGCTTGCGCACGTTTGTTAATTGGTGAACATAGTAAAATTCTCAAGATTTTCCTCTTATGCACATGTGAAAAATGTTGCTTGGACTTTTAAGATTAACTCGCGACTTTCATTAAATATGGGCTAACTGATTTAAATTTAATTAATTAATTAATCAAATTTAATTAAATAAAAATAAATTAATTAATCCAAGTGACTAAATTATCCTTTTGTGGGCTCCTAAAATAATTGAACCTCTAAAAATATTTGCAGGCCAAGCTTACTCATTTTTTTTTTTTTGCAAACACACACACACATATATATATATATATATATATTGTTGAAAAATTATTTTAAGTAATTTATTCAACTAATCATTAATTGATTGATCAAAACCATCGCTAATTATACTTCAATTCTAATATAAAATCAAAAGTTGAAATCTTCAAATTGGATTAGATGGCAAAAAGTTATAAAAGCACTCTCTTAGTTTTAGGACTATATATACTAGATGTTTGCCCTTGCTTTGTATGGGTTTACTTTCTTTCTTTTTTTTAAATTTCGTTATCAAATTTTTTAATGTAAAATATAATAAATTTTATAAAATAGTAATTTTTTATAGTAAAAAATAATATTGATATTTATATGTGTATATATATATATATATATATATGATGCTTAAAAGAAAATTTATTCAATTTTTCAGATTGAACTCTTAATTAATTAGATCATTAAATAATAATTAAGTCATTTGAATAAATTAAATTGAAAATTTCAATTTAGATAACGTGTCAATTAATTGTGCAGGTATTCTCTATATTTTAGGCTTATAATATATATATTAGATTAGTTTAAGTAACAAATCCAACTGGATTTAAACATTATAATACATTACTTGAATTGAATGGGTCGAAAGTAGACAGACTTGGCTAATTTTTGAGTCGGGTTTAGTTTAAATATTGGAATTGAGTTTGGTTTAAAAATTGAGTTTGATTTAAAAATTATATTATTTTTTAATTATTTATTTAATTAGGTAATGGGTTCCATCTTTTGTAACAACAATGTGATTTTTTTTTTACTTTTTATTAATATAATGCTTTATATTATTTTTAATTATTTATTTAATTATCTAGTATATATTATTTCTATTATTTTAAATGTTTCAAATTTATAAAAAAAAAAAATGTTAGCTATCACAAATGTAATTTCCCTAACAAAATTAGTATATTAGTCTATATAAATGATTTTTTTTTTAGGAAATAAATGAAGTTAAAATTATAGCTTATTTGATGACGAATAAAAATTAAAATTTGGATATAAAATTTCAAATTATAAAGCTGAGAAGAAGAAAGAAAAAAAAAAAAAAAAGTGGCTATCCAAAGATGAAGGGGGGAGAAAAATAAGTTTTTATATGGATTTTACTATAGTTTAAATTAATTAATCAGATTTGATGGTTGAGATTCAATTAAATTTAGATATAACAATTGAAATGAATGATCAAATAGATAAAAATTAAAGATGGTTGAGATTTTATATTGTTGATCCTAAGGCTGACATTGCCTGGTATACTCATGTACCAGGTACACCAAAACATGACTCGTCTCAAACAGTTACACTATACATTAATGGAGTTTAAATGAAGAGAAAGAGAGGGAAATGGAAGAAAAATTGATAATTATTTTTATTTGGCTTTAATTTTTTTTATAATAAGGGAAGGGAAGAGAAGAAAAGGGAGGGAAATAATTTAATTACATTTCTCTTATATAAGTTGAAATTGATTACAACCTTAAATTTTTGGAGAGAGTTTATATTATATGTATTATGTCATTTTTACTCTTAATAGTTTATATTACTCGCATGTTTTTTATTTTTTTGAAATAAAATTAAATTTTATAATTATCAGTGGTTAAATACAAATCGTAAATATTCAACAGAATATTCAACTGCTATATAGTTAGTTTTGAAAAAATGCAACTGTAATCACATGTTCTCTTTTGTTTATATTATTTTGTACACTTTTCCTTTTTTATAATTATAATTCTCATTCATTTCCTTCCACCCAAATAAAATAATATTATTTCCCCTCTCTTCCCCTTATTAATCTAATTTTAATTTATCAAATAAAATAAATTAAAATTTTCTCCCTCTTCTCCCTTTCCCTCCCCTCCCTGCCTTGCCGTTACCATGCATAGTTAAAGATTCATAAAACACTAGACAACTACTAAAATATGGATATTGATAATGAGTTAACCTCTAATCACACTTCAACTTCACCACTAATTTTTTGCAAGGAGCAACTTTAATCTTCGTGAAATAGGTTTCTTTTGATATAATGCCATTTGGTGCTAGGAGATGACATGAAACTGGAAAGATAAGCACAGATAATGATATCAGAATTTTGATTATAAGGAAAATAGAAGGATTTTACATGCATTAAAAGGGCATTTTTAGGATAGTACACAACTATTTATTTTAAATAAATGTTCTTAAATTCAGCCAACTATCTAACAATTATGAATGTTAATAAATCCATTTCCTACTTATCTACCAAAAATCACACACAGGCATGGAACTTGCTAAAATAAAGTAAGAAACCATATAAATAAGAGTGAAAAAACTGTTTCTTGCTGACTTCCAGAAAGTGTGAAATCTTCTTTTTTCTTTTTTCTGGAGAAATCTGCAATTATTAATCGTGAAATGACAGTGTACAAAGTTCATAAATGCTCATACAGCTGCAGCTTTGAGAGAAAGAAAATCAGAAATTTTGTTTGTGTAGAAATCTGGTTGGATGGTATTAGTTGGACTCTGAAGCATTGACAATGAAGTCACACCTATCCAAAAGAAAAGCCTCTATTAGATAATATAAATGGCAGGCTGAAGGTTTAAGGAGGATGAATTATGCAGTGGCTACTTACCTGAGAGGACAAGAAGAGTTTTGCAACCACCATTTTGTCCAAACAGAATATCAGTATCCAATCTGTCGCCGACCATGCATATCTGTGACTTGAGAATCCCAAATCTGTAATTAATCAAACCCATGAAAATGGTAAGAAGACAGATCAATTATCCAACAAGACAACTATATCTGGCAAATTTCCATTGCATTCTCTTTCTCAAAAAATGTTGACAGAGATTTTAGGCCTGTTTGGGATTGTTGTTTGAGGTTAAAAAAACACTTTCTGATTTTTTTTTATTTAATTAATTGATTTTTATTATTTTTTATAAATTGCTTTTTCAAACCTGCTTCTAGGAAAAACATCAATTTATCTGCTTACGAGAAAAAACAGTTTTTAAAAAAATATAAATTTTTTTTTGTTGAAAAACGTTTTTTTTAAACGCAATTCCAAACGGACCCTTTGTCATATAACATCAGTATGCAGGGCAATATCCAAACATGAGTTACATGACACTAATAGAAATGTCAAGCATTTTGTTGTTAAAGTCATTTTCAACCTCACCAACGGAAAAATACTTGATTGACCAGGACCAAGCTAATAAAGCAATGTATGACGGAGTTGAAATTGCATATTTTGAGACAAAGATCTTAAGACTGTCTACGCATAAAAAGTGTAAAAATTACATGCTGCTCTACTGAATCTTCTCAAGTCAAAGAGAGTACAGAAAATAAAATATAAAGCATGTAAGCATTTTTGAAGTCATACTTGTTTGCTAAGTAATCCATCATAAAAGTAGAGGGTTTCCCAACAACTAGCGGTTCACGTTGAGTTGATCCAGCAATAGCACCAACCATGGAACCACCACCTGAAATTGAGCACACATCATAACAAATTGAGGAAGAACTTGCAAAGAAACGTATAAGCATATTATGAGAGTCTTAGTTTTACTAAAAAAGAGGAAAGGACGAGTTTCATGATGTAAGTTTCCACTTTCTAAAATTGCTTAAGATATTGTTTCTTTTTACCTAATGCTTTTTAAGTTTAGTTTCAGCCGTAATCCCAAGAATGGGAACATTGTCTTGATAATCAACCACCTTTGACACTTTTGATAATATGGTTGAAACATGTGAGATTCCTTATCAAGAAATTATGTCCCATTATAATAACTTAAAAATTGTTGTTAAGCCTATTGCATTGAGCAGTGAAGAGATGGGCAGAGTTTTGGAGCAAGTGATTGAAACATTGGGGTTAGCCCCTGTGCATTTGGTTTTGCATGATTCAAGCTTAGGAATGGTGGCAAATTGGTTGTTGGGGAACTCAAAGTTGGTTAGAAGTGTCACTCTTGTAGATACTAGGTCAAGACCAGCTTTGCCTTTGTGGGTTTTGAAAATACCAGTAGTCAAGAGGTTGCTTTGGGGTCAAATTTTGCATATGGGAGGTTGATTCACTTTTGAAATTCTATTAATGTAATTGGGGAAGGAAGGCTATATTAGTCATTTACTCTCTGTTGAATTTCCACGTTGTAATTTCTTTTCCACTTAAAAAAAAAATTTAATCCACATCAGCAAAAATATATGGTAACCAGGAATTATACTCAATTGTGATTATTTTACAGGTTGACAGACTAAATTGAAAATTTTAAAAGTTCACACACCCAATTGTCCAATTGTGCCAAGTTAGGATACCAAATCTATCATTTTACCCACAATCCCCACACATAAAGCATTGTCATTCCATCATTTCAGTATTCATTTTTCCCCCAGTGCTTCTGATATGAAACTCTTTATAGTCAAGGCACTATAAGTCTGCTAATGCCAATTTCATGGCACTTTTCACTTGAAATTGGTACCAAGAAGAAGGTGATAGAACAAGATGCAAGATCTATCCCTTTTTGTATGCATTATTCATTAAGAAATGCTTATACGTACTACAACACTACTACACACTCTATTTCTCTTTATTCAGAGATTGAAAATAATCTTCATATGAGAGGAAGAAAATGAAACATAAAGGGTAATGTTGGCGGGATAGAGAAGAACCTGCCCATTCCTGAGCATCTGTGAGATGAGTGACAGCATCGCGATTTGTAGCAATGAAGAGACACCCAGGATTTTCCCTTACACAAAGTGTTCCATACCTTCCACACACAAATACAAATATCATGATTTTGTACAAGTTTTTGGTAGATAGGAACAAAAAGAAATAAGAGTGCATTCATAGAAAGTAAACTTTCCAAATAGAGAAGGCGAACACTCTTCTTTTGGTGTGCATGTGCTGTGTGATGTAGGTGCATCTGTGTACACGCTTATGCAATAACAGATTGGTCAACTTACTGGACTTTGTAGTAGTTAAAATATCGATCAAATCCGACCACAACTGCCCCAACCTAAATAGCAATGAAGAAATTTCTTTAGTATGCCTCAATATTGGGAAAAGGAAACTATATTTTGCTCCACCAGTTCCTACTTCGTAGTAGTGAATAAAAAAAAAAAAAAAGAAGAATGCAGAAACCAAGACAGTCCTTTTCAAATTATGTGAAAGCCCTAATTAAAATCCAACCAGAAAGGATATAACTAAAAGCAAGAAAGCAAAGAAGTTTTACATCCTTGTCATGCTCCATTAGAAAACCAGGCTTCAGTTCTATCTTTTTCCCACCATCTTCCTGCATAAATGCAAGAAAACCACATAATAGAAAAGCTATACATACTAAATAACATTAACAGATGTATATTCCTTGATGTGTTAAAAAATGCAGTTAACTGAAAAATTAATCATAAACTGTAAAGTTTTCACATTAGTCTTTGCATTTTCAGAGTGTGTGAAAATAAAAAGGAAATTGGAACTCGTACATACTGGCCCACCAAGGTACTGAAATCCCGCAAGCTCAAGCTCCTTCAAGATGCCATCCTCCCCAACAACATAAACCTAAAATCATGCCCAGTTATCAGTGCTTCCATAAGTTATATCCTATAATCATCAAAAAAAATAAGGATAGATTGCTTTGTAGAGCAAATATATAGTTGAATGTAAAAAAGCTGCTTACCTTTTTTTCTTTTGGGAAATCAATAGACTTCAAGTATGCAGCAGCTGCAAAGGAGGAGGCGAAAATTTCCTCCTAAACAGTTCCAATGCAGTCAAAATTCCATTAAAAGTCACCAACTTATAAAGATATTAAAAACAGAAACACCAGATGAGAGAAAAAAAAGGGTCAACTAGAACTAACCTCACTGACGTTTAGACCAAGTGTCTCAAACTTCTTACCATATTGTTTCCTAGACTTTGTTGAATTGTTGGTAACAAAAACTAATCTCTTACCCTGGAAAATTAAAAAAAAAATTAATTAATTTTGTCAATGAACTTATAAATTCTCCTTTTGGGATCCCTTTATCATTTGAAAAAAGCGTAAATTGATAGCTAATGAAAAGGGGGGACGAAATAAACAAACCCTTGAACGAAGCATATCAAGAGTTTGAGGGACTCCATCTATCAATTTATCTCCTTTCCATATAACTCCTGAAAAATTAAGCATCTACTTATCAAGAAAATGACCCACTAACCAAAACAAAATAAAGATTAATTTTTTTCTAAAAGAAAGAGGAAACAGAAGGAATCTGACCATCACAATCGAAGATGAAGGTCTCCACAGAGTCAATAAGCTCATCAGCGTTCTTCAAAGGCTGAGCTGATGCTCTGGTTTCCATTCTTAAAGCAGTACTAGTCTTTCTACTATTTAACTTAAAATTCTGATTCCATTTGGTGTTTGCTGTAGAGAAACAATTGTAAGAGAGCCCTTTAAGGCCCAAGAATTTGGGGATTGTATGGAAAACAGCAGGGACTGAAACAGAGGAAGAGGCTACAGCTGTTCTGCCTAGCATCTCTGTCTCTCTGTTGGTTGTGAAGTTTTCCTTTTCCTTTTTAATATTAGTTTTGTTTCTTGTATTTTTTTTTTTTCTTGTGTGCTTTTTCAAGTGGTTGTTACTTGTTAGTTTGAGGCCGTTATGGCTCTCTGTGTTTTGTGGGTCAATGTTGGCCGTGCTGATGTGGTGGTTTGTGTGGATGGGTGGATCTTTTTCATCATCCATTTACAGGAAAATATACCCCTCCTTATATATATATATATTTTTAATATTTTGAATTGTGTGCTTGTGCTTTAATTTGTGAAAATTTGATCTCCTTAGCTTTCTTGCAAGTTGCAACTTGCAAGTTGGTACCTTCAACAATTTGTGTTGGAAAAGGCTTTTATATGCTTTTTTTTTTCTTTTTAATTCATAAATGAAAAAGAGAGAAATAAGATTTGAACCCCTACTTTCCTGCATTATAATTCTTCAACAGAATGCTGAAATAGTGAGAGAAATAAGATTTCAACCCATACTTTCCTGCATTTTAACACTTCAATGAAATGCTGAAATGGTAAGATTTTGTCTCTTTTGGCAGTACAGGTATACGTTGATGAAACAAGCAAAAATCATTTTTTGTAGTTTTTTATTGTAAGAATTTATTTTTCTGTTTTAAGACATCAAATAACAAAAATAAACAAATCTTCCTTTCATAATTAAAAAATAAAAATAAAAAACAACCCTTCCAAACAGGGCAACAATGCGATTATAATTAGGGATTCACCATGATATGGAACACAAAGCTTTTCATTTTGGAAATTGATTAGACAAATTTTCCCTATTGTAAAAAACAAATGAGGGATGAATACTCCAGTGCGGCATAGCCAAATCCACTAAATAGACTGATTGAACCATGAATTATGATCATAAAATCTCAACCGCATCTCACAATCTGCATAATCAGAGCAATATGCACCTCCACTTCTTCCATTTCAATATTAATAATTATATACAACAAATCATAAACACTATGATAAAGAAAGTAGTTAGGGAGCCTGGAAACAAAACAGACTAATCTTTTTCCACAACCTATACTCCCCACATGTAACTATAAGTCTATAACTACAACATAATCAATTCTTCCCACTATGAACATCAATATTTTCTATAAATTAACTGAAGAAAATCATTTTTCAGGGGGTTCGAGTTTCCCGCAAAAATCCTTGAAGTCTTCAAGATTGAACCACTTATCTGTCATCTGCAGCTTAAACAGAGTAAAATTCAGTGCTAAAATATATGATCATCTTTCGCTAAACAAACATGATAGCAACAGGAAAAGCCTACAAAGTAAGGGTACTCCTTCATGCTAAAGTTCTTTGGAGCTTGTTCCACAAATAAATTTATGTAGTAGAGAACACAGATGCCACACTCTTCACCATTTCTCTGTTGTGGCACCTGAAATGAATTCAAAAGCCATCGGTAAGTAAACATCCAAGGGGCTACATCTTGAAAGTCTCCAAGAGCTCAAGTTGTACTCACCTTAGGCACCAAAAGTGGAATTTGAGAAATTGACTGCTCAGTTTCAGGCCTTCCCTCTGATCTGTAAATGTCCAACACAAACCTAGAGATAGAGAATCCTTTAAATACTCAATTTGACAAAGATATTGAAACTAAAATGCAATTAGTAAAAAGAAAGACATACTTTCTTATTGCTGGTTCAAGCCGCCTAGGGCCTGCCATCTGAAGTGAATCCAGCAATAACATACACGGAGGTCCATTTTCTGATTGCAAACTCTCACCAAAATTGCAGAAGATCAAAAGGCTCCAGTGGCTCCTAAAGAGATGACATTTCAGACATTAAATCTTATGCCATAACATGAAGTAAGATGTCAAGTGGTTGAAGCAAAGAGGGAAAAACTACCAGTAAACAATAGGAACAAGAACGTATTTTTTTGAGAAAATGTCCTTATCCTTGACCCATGTCAGCATATTTTCTTTGGAGGATTCAGTCATGTAAATTAAAAACCATAGGCTGTCAAAGTATGTAAATAGCTTCCTCCTATCTTCTGGGAAGTCCCTCCACAAATTTCTACACATTTGAGAGACATATTTGAAAACACAGGCAACAACGTTTAAACAGGAAGAAAGGGGAAAAGACAAAGGCTTACTTCAGTAGCTTGTTGAAGACAATGACTTACCTGAAGTGAGATTCAAATGCTAGAGAGTCTAGCATTTTTTTGGATCCAGAGACAGCTTTATTGCCCTTCAATCTCTTCACTGACTTCTGATAGAGAGGACTAGTTTCAATAGAACAAGGAGTTATTAATGTAACGTCCTCTATCTCTTCACCTTTTTTCTTTGTAATCCTATTTCTTTGAGAATGCCGTTTGGAAGGTCGATCCCCAAAGTCCTCTATAAGAGCATAGCCCTTTATTTCTTCACCCTTTTGTTCTGTAATCCTATTTCTTTGAGAACGCCGTTTGGAAGGCTGATTCCCAAAGTTATAGCTCTCTATATTTTCAGCCTTTAGTTTTTTTATCATAATTCTTTGAGAACACCGCTTGGGTGGCTGATCCCCAAAGTCCTCTATAAGAGCATAGTAAAACCATCTATCAATTCATATATTCATCATTCACTATGAATTTTCAATAGATTCTATCAATTTCATGGTAAAGGGCAAGTATAAAGATAATTGTGCATATGAACATAAAACACAATAAATTCGATTTCACTTGCCATAGTTAAATTGAGCCTTCCAACATTCTTGGAGACCAAAAAGATCACTTGATGTTGGAAGAAAAAGATTTTCCTATGAGAAGGGTATTTGATGACCTCAATGGCTCCTCAGTACAGAATCATAACCACTTAAAATCACAAGAAATTCCCAAAAAAGAAAAAAACAATAACCTAAATACATAGAACAGTGTCTCCCCATGGAAATCTCGATTTAAAGGTTTAAACTTTCTCAGAAATCAGTGGTGCAGAATGCATTCAAGGCTATGGAGACAGCAATGGTCTTTATTTTGAGCTGCTTTAGTTACGCTTCACTCATTTTTTTTAGTTCCAGTAGAGACCCATAAAAAATTTCTAAAATGGGTTTGTCATCGTCCACTGGTTTTTTCACTTTCCAGTTAGGTTTTCATGTTAACCAGAGGAGTGTAAGTGCAAATTTCAATCCCAAAAACAACAACACAGAGAAAAATAACGGATAACATACATCTTTAAATACACAAATTGGATTCACATAAGATAAAAATCAAAGCTTTGGCTTGGAACCCAGTAAAGGGAAAAAAAAATGATGGGTAAGAATGGGTTTACCTGAAGCTGGAGAATCACCATCGATAATAATTATTTCATCACAAGGCTTCCTCTTTCCCATTTCTTTGTTAGGAGCTGGGGCCTGTAGATGACTGTTACCTCAATTGCACAAATTAACCATCCTTTCTTCTTCAATTTCTGCACAGCGGGAGAGTGAAACAAGAAGCGAGGATAGAAAACTAACAGATTACAATAGATAATCGTATTTGTTAAAATTAGTTGCTTTTATAATTTTGTTTTGTACATCCATTTTTGTCTATTTCTTCTACTATGGTTATAAATTTTAATACTTCATCACACATAAATAATAATATAATTAAAATTTTAAAGTTTGGATGTTAAAATGTTATCCAATTTCCCTGTAACAAATATTGAAATTAACTGTATTAATGTAATATTATTTATACATATTATTAAAACTAATAATTAATTGCAAGTGTATACTTATAATAATAATTAATTGTATTTATTAAATATCAATATATATCAACATTATAATAATATTGTTGTTAAATGTATATATAAAAACTTTCATTAATGGAAATTTTATAAATTGAGTGATAATATTGTTAATTCTTATTAGCATTAAGTTTTTTTTTTTTTTAACCACATGATCTTTATATTGTTTAAAAAAAGTTACTGGCAATAGTGTTTAAAACTTTAAAGAGTTCTTTTTATCATTTGTCATTTGTGTAGAATGATTGAGCGCTTTGTTAAGAAGGAAAGAGGAATTGGGCCATCTACATAAGTGTAGAATTGCAAGAAATGCTCCATCAATTAGTCATCTTTTTTTCGCAGCTAACTACTATTTATCTTTCAAATCATCAACTCAAGAAAGTCAGGTTATTAAGAAAGTATTGCAGGTGTATAAGGCAGCTTCGGATCAGATGGTGAACTATAATAAGTCTTCTATCAGTTTCAGTACTAATTTTAGTACATAAGCACAAAATATATGTGGAGTTGTTGAGGGTTCGTGGGGTGGAAGATCATGGCAGCTATTTAGGCTTACCCTCGCTTATTAGTCGCAACAAAAAGGAGGTCTTTAGCTTTGTTAAAGAGTGGGTATGGCAAAGGCTACAAGGGTGGGAAAATAAATTGTTGTCTAGAGCTGGTAAAGAGATCTTACTAAAGACAGGAGCTCATGCTATCCCAAAGTATGTTATGAATATTTTTCTTTTACCTGTGGAGTTGTGTGAGGAATTAGAACGTATGATGAGTTCGTTCTGGTGGGGGAATAGTAGAGGAGAAAATAAGGGTGTGAGATGGATGAGATGGGATCATTTATGTGAACCAAAGAAGTTTGGGGGGCTTGGATTTAAGAAGATGAGAGATTTTAATATTGCAATGCTAGGTAAACAGGCCTAGTGTTTTCTTATTGATCATACTTCTCTATTGTCTCAAAGGTTTTTAAAGCTAGATACTTCTCTAATACATCATTTCTTGTAGCAAAGCTTGGCAACAATCCGAGTTTTGCTTAGCATAGTGTGTTGGAATTCGTTAAGGATGTCATGTTCGAATATGTTATGGTGCAAATACCTCTATCTGGGCTGCTCCGTGGCTTCCTTGTATGGATAATGGTCTGGTCTCTTTACCAATTGTGATTGGATTAAAAGATGCTAAGGCTTCTAACTTAATGGAGGTTAACTTGCGTAGATGGGATATTGACATTCTTTATGACTTGTTTAACGAAAGAGACAAGAATTTTATTTTACAAGTGCCCCTAACGCAAAGAGAAGTCAGTGATGGTTGGCACTGGATTAGAGATGTAAGGGGAGTATTTACAGTGAAGAGTTGTTATAGGTTGTTAAGAGGAGAGGTTGTGCAGGGGATCAATCCTATGTGGAAAAAGTTTTGGAGTTTAAAAATCCCAACAAAAGTTAGGAACCTTATGTGGCGTGTTTGTTGTGGTTGCTTACCTACTGTTGATTTACTACGACTCAAACGTATGCCCATTGATTCACTTTGCTTTATGTGTAAAGAGAAGATGAGTCGATTTTCTATGTGTTGTTTGGTTGTCAAGTGGCTTGAGAATGATGGGCAAGGTTTAATCTGAATGTGTTTATCCCAAGTATGTCCTCTGTGTTGGATGGGATTAGTTTTTTCTTTGCTAATTATTCTCTGGAGGATTGTGCTATGTTCTCGATGGTCTGTTGGAATCTTTGGAACCACAAAAACAATTGGGTCTATAACCAAAAAACGAGCTCTCCATATCATATTCTTAATTTTGCTGCACATTCTTTGAATCAATGGCTTCGGGTGAGGAGCAAAGACGCCAGTTGCTATAGCGTGCAATCAACAGAGATGGAGGGGGATGTTGTGTGGACAAAGCCTGATGTGGGTTGGGTTAAAATTAATGTAGATGCTGCAACGTTTATGGATCAAGGGAGAATAGGGTTAGGCTGTGTGGTTCGTGGGCATGATGGCAGAATGGTTATGGTAAGAGTTGTGCCTTTGAGTGGGTCGTTTGCAGCTAGAGAAGCATAGGCTATTAGTATTAGAGAAGCCCTTAGCTGGCTGTTGCAACATCATCTTGATAATTGTATTGTTGAGTCAGATGCTTTTCAGGTTATCCAAAAGCTTATAAATGAAAGTAACAATTCAATCTTCCATTTAATCATTGATGATTGTAAGAACTTGTTAAAGCACTTTAGACAAGTGCAATTACGTTTTGTTAGAAAATCTGCGAATGGGGTAGTTCACAGTATTGCTTAAGTTGCTCGTTCTTTATCATATCATAAGGAGTGAATTTTCTCCCCTCCTAAGTTTATTGTTAATATCTTAGAAGTTGAATGCTCTTATTAATAAAACTTCTTTTGGATTTGAAAAAAAAATAATTAAAGGCTAAAACATGGTAAAAAAATTATAATTTTATATTAAGAATTGAATTCTAACAATAGAGTAAATTCATGATTTTATAATTTGAACTAAAATATAGACTATTAATAAATGAAATTAATACATTTCAAAATTTTTAAACACATTTCATCTTATCTTTTTCATTTATCAAATGACTATATTACACATATAATTTTACGAGTTACAATATCATTAATTACTATTAATTGTAAATTTTGTTTAAAATGAAAAATATATATTTTTGTTAGTACATAAATTTAAATAAATATAATTTTAATATCTAAATTGTTGTATTAAAAATTACAAAATTATTTAATAAATATAAAAATTATATAATTAAAAAATTTGAAAAGTAGATATATAACTAACACATACAAATAAACTACTAAAATATAAAAAAAATATTGACTAAAAATATTTATTATAAATTAAAGATGATTAAATAAATAATAAAATAAAAAAAAGTATAAAAATGAGATGAAAATTTTAAATGTAGTGTAATGATAACATTCTCATTTCATCAAGTAAAAGGATAGGCTGGAATGTATTTATTAATTTTTTTTAGTGTATTTTACCATTATCTTAACAAATATTTAAGATTAAAAAAAATATTAATTTTGAAATAAAAAAAAATAAAAATATATAGACTAATTATAAAAAACTTTAGGGGTTTTTACCCAAGTAATCATTCAGTTTAATTAAGAGGAGATCCGATTCGATTCAGACCCAGGCCCTGAGGCCCAAAAACTACAGTAGAATAGTATACATTACATTATACGGCAAGAAACCTTCACCGACTCCATTTGGATTTGTTGTCTCGCTCGCTCACCCAGCCATGGCCAATGCTCCTCCACCATCTCCTCCCGAGCCCATGGCCATCGACGGATCAGCCGTCGACGCCGTCCTCTCATCCTCATCTCACCTAACTCATGAGGAAGTTATGGCTCGTCGATCTCGCCGAGTGAAACAAATCGCGAAGATCTACAGAACTCATTACTGGGCCTTAATGGAAGATCTGAAAGGCAAATACAAAGAATACTACTGGAAGTACGGAAAGAGTCCCTTCAAAGAAGACGACAAGAAGAGAAATAAAGAGAATTCTGCAAACGGAATTGGAGAATTGAATGGCAAATTAGGGTTTAAGGAGGACGAGAACGGGGAAGAAGAGGAGGATCAGGGACTTAGGAAGTGTGCGGTGGGCGGGTGCAAGGGCACGCCCATGGCTTTGACGAGGTTTTGTCATTTGCATATACTTTTGGATTCCAAACAGAAGCTGTATATAGGCTGCACCTTTGTTGTTAAAAGGTATTCATTCTCTCTCTTTTTTCTTTTTTTTTTTTTTTTTTTTTTTTTTTAATTTCCAATTTGTTGGTATTTTCAAGTGTTATTACATATGATTGTGTGCGTTTTTTTACTCCTTATTTGGTGTAATTCTTGACAATTTGAACTCAGCGACTAGCATTTACAGTGTTAATACCTTTATGTATACCTTTGAATGGTGTTTTGTTATTTGCATTTTCTTTTTGTTCGAATCATCGCATGCAATATCGGCATAGTTTGCATCTTTTGTTTGATCTATAAAATCCCAGAATAGAAGTTTCTAATTGTTTGGTTTGCTGACTGACATTCTATTCTAAGGAAATGAAGTTGAAAATCTTGCACTTTCTGGCTTCTCAAGTGATATCATTCTTCATCAAACTCTTTCTAATGATTATATATACCTGTTTGTTTATTTCCCTGTCTAAATGTTTTGATACATTCCTTACGCTCTAATCTTTTTATATTATTAGTAGATTCGTGACGGAGAGGATTTCCATTGGTTTTCCTACTATTTTTCAGTTTGGAAACTTGAACCTTTTGTAATGCAGAACCCCCTCACGAGATTTCTTATGGATGCAATTGTTACCTAGTTCAATGAGTTGAGTCAAATAGTTTATGATTAAAAATGTTTTTTGATCTGTGATTTTGTTTTATGATTTTGTTTTATCTTTTATTTCCCTCAACAGATAAACCAACAGAATGTTTCATTCTAACCCTCTTATCATCTTTACCAAACTTTGCTTCTGCCCTATTTCCCTTTTTCTCTTATCTGATGGATATTAGAGTTTCTAGCCTGGGCCTAATGACATGGATTTTTAAATCCATCACATGGACTTTGATTAGACTGGTAGATTTTGAATGATATTTCTGTTGGTAATCAAATTTTTTTTTTTTTCCTTCTATGGACGATAACCTGCTGCTGGACAGTTGAAGTTTAGATCTGTTCTAAATTCATCGCAATTATATGGAGCTTTGTTCAGTAGTCCTCTTAATGCATGTGCTACTGATTGAGATTGTAGAGAACATATCCCAGATCTTACATGCAAGATTCTCAATTCAGGATATTTAGTCAATTAGATCAATGAATGTATATATGAGCTTGACTCATACCCTTCCATTCCAATGTGTTACTTCAATTGTGTAGATTGATGACTGGCTGATGCCTTGGTGTGGTTCTTGTACCTGGCAAGGGATTTGCAATTTGTTACACCTTTTACTGTGTTAAGCAAGGTCTGCATATATGGTCAGCAGTCTAGAATTCTACATACATCATGCTTCTTCAGTAATTAGGCTCTGAATAGGATATAATGTTTTTCTAGGTTCTTGATGAATGTGCTTCATTTACAGATAAATACCTTTTATTATGTGTAGAAGTAGTTATGTTAGTATCAGCTAACACTTGTTTTCACGTTTTCTTAAAGTGGAAGTAGCTTTTTTCTTCTCCTCAATCCCTCACCCCCTGCTCTCCCTCCCCTCTCAAAAGCACCCAAAAAAAAAAAAAGGAAATGCTACCCTGGATATTTTCTTGTACTTATTACACACTTGGATTTTCAGTGCACAGGGAAGGCCTGTCCTATGTGGGAAGCCAATACTGAGATCAACTATCCCTGCCCTCTGTCCACCTCATTTTCAAAAGGCTGAAACATATGTGGCACGGGCCTTGAGAAAGGCAGGTCTTAATGTCTCTTCACCAAGTAAGGTTGCTCCCAAATTGCATGTCATAGTCAGAGAATTCGTTCACCAAATCCAGACCAAAAGAAGAGCTGCACAGAAAGAAAATGTTGTTAAAGTTCATATTAATGAGGATCAAACTTCATAAGGCTTCTGATTGTCCTATAGAATTGTGATGTGTATGTTTATGAGCTGTTGGTGGAGCTGACAAAATATGAGGTATTTCATATGATGGGAAGAGCTCTGGATGTTGAAGTTGTTCCTTGGAATGACAACATATGAGGTACTTCATTACATCTTATCTTTGCTCATGTACATCTAAATTGATATATATTGTTCATGCTATAAATATCTCCCTTTTTAAGTTACATATTATTTTATTTAAAACAAGAAAAATGTATTGGTCAATGAAATGTACTCTAATTGTTCTGCCCTCAAAGCTGAATGAACCAACGAAGTGATGCCAACTGGCCTTTCGCTGGTTGGTTTGATTATGTCTCTACAGTCTCCATTTTGTTTCAGCTCTTTTGAGAAACCTGAATAACTTGAATAGACTAAAATCCTAATGAGACCAACTTCCGTTGCTATTACACGTAAAACAATGAAACCTGAAGTTTGACCAAAATGAACCTAACTGTATCAATTTGCAAGTGTAGGTCTCTTTCTTTAACTTTTACAAACAGCATATAGACATATTATATTCATGTGGAAGTATATAGTTAGAATATAAATGAACCTCAATCCCAATGGTATTAATTGAATTTGCATTTTGTAATTTATAGACTTGATATGAGGTGCTTCTCATATTCTGCTTGCTGTCTTCTGTAGTAATAATTTTGACAGAAACATTGTAGTTTGTTGATAATACTTGTAGCGCACAAGTTTTGATGTGTCAACAGAATGGGTATGGCTTTGTCATGTAGCCCTATTTTAAATATTCTGCGAATAGAGCTCATATCCATTTATGAGCAGCAACTTATGGTTCAAGACTGGTACTATACTAAAGTCCTTGCCTCAAAATCATGTTTTAAGAATAGATATATGTCAGCAAAAGTATCAAATGCTGGTTGATTAATGATAAGAAGAAAAAAAATGCTATTCCAACATGAATATTAAATGCTCTACCCCATTAGCCCTGTAGCATGCATGAAATGAAGCACAGATTCTTCCATGAGCTCCGATTCCAGGCTTCTTCTCTGTAGTTAAGGAATTTCCTTTGTTTTTTTTTTTCTTTTCCAGGTGTTCTGGATGTACATAATACAGACTTTGAAATAATAGATTCTGGTATGTGTCAATGAAGCAGGGAGATCCAACAAACTTTGTGGAGAAACTTCTCAGTATAAGCCGGAAGGAGTGAAGAAATCAGTGTATATGCATATGCTTATAGATGTTAATAAGTGGGAGAATTATGAATAGGTTTGGGTGACATTTGAAGAAACATTACTAGGAAAGTAGCAAAATTTTCAATTTGTTCCTTGGATATAATATTGTTGATGTTGTAGGGAATTTGTGACGATTTCTCTGCATAAGATTGCACCTGGTAAATTGGAATTAGAATCCATTGTTGTGTTGTTTTTCTCTGATTCAACCAAGCTAAATCAATTCAATTGAATTGAATTCATAAATTGTGGTTTCATCACCTTTATATCTAGCTTCTGATTCCAGAACCAAACAAAATGTATGGTATGATGATACAAGAATCTAGTAAAATCAATCCGAACGAATGGTTGAATCTATTATCTTAATTAATTTAATATTTGCTGTCCAGGAGTATCATGATTAATGCATAAAATAAGGTTAGAAACTAAATAAAAGTGAAGATGTAGACACTTGAATTTGATGTTCATTTTCCGGATGTTAATGCTTATGTATATTGGTGGTTGCTATGGTTGGCTATTGTGAGTATAAGGTCTTGTTTATAAATAGTAAACAAGAGGTTTGTTCTGTTCATTGATAGTGAAACTTAAAAGTCATGTATCCTCTTGGATTGTTGCTACATGTTAGTGCTGTAATAGAGTCGAGCTGAGCTTTAATTTATTTAGATTTGACTTTATATTTTTTTTTTGAGCTCGAGGTTGAATCAACTTTGAAAATCATATTCGAATTTGGTTCATTTAAGTTCGAGCTCGACTCGTTAATAAATTATAATTGAATTAAATTCGAGCTTGAATTCGACTTATTTTTAAACTCGTTTATAATTTATTAAAATATTCAACTTTTTAAATATTTATTTCTAATAAAATAATTATAAACAAAATATTTAAAACTAATATAAAAACAAAAATATCCAATTAGTGAAAAAAAAATTCAATCATAAAATTGAGCATTACATGTATTACAAAAATATTAATTAATAAAAAAGATATATATATATTTTTTGAGAATAATAAAAAAGATATTTTTAAAAATTAAAATATTAGATTATATAATAAGAAAATATTATATTATGTTAATTAGAAGTATATATATTTTAATCAAATTGAATTACTAAAAAAATTATAAAAATATTAAAATATATTTTTTGAAATACCAAAATTATTAAGTTAATAATAATAATAATAGTAATTAAGATATTCATGAGCATGTTCACGAGCTTATAATCGAACAGTTCACAAGCTTAATCAAGCAGAGTTTAACTTTACTCAAACTCAGTTCGTTTATTCATCGAGTTTTAAAGTAAGGGTCAAATTTGACTCGTTTATAAAATGAATTGTATACGAATGAGCTTTTATCGAGTTAAACACTGAGCCGTTCGTGAACGGTTTGACTCATTTACACTCTTATTACAGTTAAATGCACTCGAATAATTAAATACTTAGAATATTTTTGATAGGCCGTAATATAATATAATTAAACATTATACTAGAAATATATTTAATTAAAGTTTATCAAATGTACCTTTAAGATATGTATATCAATGATTTGCAAATGAGTACTTCTGTAAATTAATATTGATAAACTAGACCTAACTATATTCAAATCCAAATATAATGATCTTAGTTTTTTTTTTTTTTTTTGCGCAAAGAAGAAATTAGTTGCTATTAATATGGCTGAAGGCCCATAAAGTACAAGCAATAAACACAAAAAAGGAAAAATCCAAAAATAATGGCTTAAAACATAGGCCAGAGGCCCAAAAAAATCTACCCAATATTGGGAATTGTTGAACACTGGGCATAAAACCCATTAAAATAAAATCACATTGATACCCTTGATCTCCACCCTGACTGCCTGAGCCCTCAACCCGATTTGTCAACCTAAGCGCCGCCTATTTGGAAGGACAAGCCGCTGGTGATCGAGACGAGTGAAAAACAGCCGAACACAGAAGAAGTAAAGGAGGATTCTTTCGCCAAGACTGGTACCCACAGATCTTCAAGCCGATCAGCCACCAAAGACCTGGATCTAACATGCAGAGCTCACCATACCTCTGTCGACACAACCAAGACCAGAGATGGAAAACTCCAGGAATGAAAGCGAACGCGCTAGCCAAGAATAAAGAGCAAGGAACGGCTTTATTCATGGCAGAAAAAAGAAAGCAATAAAAAGAAGTAAATGGATGTCCCCACCGGTGGCCGTAGCCACCGGGGGTAGCCCAAGAGTCGGAACTTGACGGCGCGTGCAGAAAATAAAAACCCTAATAGAAAAAGTCAAATAGAATGATAATTTGAATTATTTAAAAAGTAATTTGATTAATTTGGTTTGAAATTAATAACTATTCCAGATCTATCAAATCAAACCACAATCTTTGTTTAAAAAGAAAAATCAAATCATAAACACATGTACCCTCTAGAAGGCAAGGATGGACCACAACCTTTGGACAATCTAATCTATACATTGTTTTTGCTTAACAAAGAAGTTTTGAGAGAGAGAAGTTGATTATTTGTAATTGTAAGGAAAGAATTAGTGTTGAGCAAGTGGAGCATATATGTATAAATAATGGTACATGCAGATGCAGTTACACCAGAAAAATCATTGAATAGGGGGCAAGCAAATTATTCGGTGGAAGTCACCCCCTACTTATTGAATACACAGGGCAGGTACAGCAACAAGAGGATATCTTTAATCTATCAATCAATCAAAAATCACGATGTGTAAACTGCTTGTATTAAAGCTGAAAATTCTTGCTGCAATGCAATCGTCTTCTTCTTATTTTGAATATTGAGGGAAGCATCAAATCTCCTCAGATATCTCCATAATGCAGAGCTGTACTGATATTTAGACACACATGCACTCACACTCTGTCCCAATCTTCTCTTTCTCTCTCTCTAATTCTTTGCATATCCTTAATTATAAGGTAGGGTACTAATTTGATAAGGTGGGTACGTAGGTTGGGTTTATAAATAATTATACTAAATATATTTTTTCAAGGCATACATAATTAATGTTTGAATCTTCTTTATGTTAATATATTAGGCATTTTAAAGAGTTATACATAAATTAAAAAAACTATTAAATAACTACAATTTTAATTAAAATTGATTAATTTATTCTTATTTTATTATTATTAAAATTTATTTTTTAAAAGAAAGTGAAGTTGGTGACGAAAATAAAAATAAAAAAAAATAATAAATACAATTTAAAATTTCTAAAACGATTATTCATTTGAAATAAAAAAAAAAAAATCTTTAAAACGTCTAATATATTGAAATAAATAGAGTATAATATTAAGTAGAAACTATATATAATATGGTTGGATCTAACTTTATGGCTCATCAAGTCCCTTAAATTAATTTTCACTAATAACCAACATATACTTGAATACAATTTGTCTGACGACATCGATTTTAATTTCAACCACATTCTTTTTTTTTTTTTTTTTGCTTCGTATTCAACCACAAACATTTACTTAATTTTCTTTATATATATATATATATATATATATATATGGTGAATGATCCAACGTTTGCCCTCTATAGCCTCTGTAATGTAGGAGTTCAAAAATGTCAAAATCTTCAAATACTATGAATATATATAATCATCAAAAATCTAAGATAGATATGGTGGTCGTACTCATAAAAAGAAAGAGAAATTAATTAAAGGAAGATTGTGGAATATATGAAAAACTGTACATACATATTGTAATAATTATAGTTGGCAAACGCAAATGGGTATGAGTTTGAAGGTATTTGTTTTTCTAAGACCATTATGACTTATGAGGTGTGTCATTGAATTGAAATCGTACTAAATTCAAACTTTCAACCCTAAATTTCTTTTCAAATATTAATTTAATTTATTTGATATATTTTAAAATCAGAATTCAAGTGAAATAAAATTTTAAAATTTTAGACATATATTTCTAAATTTATTTTTTAAATAAGATTAATAATTATACTTAAAAATATATATTATATCAATAAAAATTATTTATTGAAATTATTTAAATGTAAAAAAAATAAAATAAAAATGAAACCCTATTCTTAAAATAAGATTCTATCATCAATTATAAAGTGTACTTAAATGTTATATTTCTTGAACTAGAAATGAAATTGGTAAAAAATGATACTAATTATACCTACCTATTTTCTCATACCACAATTAATGGCTATATATAGCTCTTTATTAATTATTAATTTTCTCAAACCACAGGCCAAGCTTTCAGTTGTCCTACCTCCGTCGTTCTAGTTCAACAAAATTTTTGCCCCATTTGCTATATGTTGCTTACTTGCCGTCAACATTTGGTAATTTACAATTATTAATTACACTCCATTATTAAAACTTTCAATCACTTATCTAAATAGACACTAAACGTGTACACTAAGACATAACATAGCAGATAAAGACATAATCGATTTTCCTTTTCCTAATATTTAATTAGTAAACGTTTTCAAACGTATATAAAATTATTATTTTATATTTGTTATTTTTTACCAAAGTATTTAGAATCACGATACATTTAAATGAATAATTGAAAGATAATATTTCTCGTTTTTATCTATTAATGACTAATTTGAGATATTTAATAAATTCAATATTTAAAATATCATTTTAAAATCTACATATTAATACTTCAAAATTAATTATTACCAAAATGCTAAAAAAATAAAATTTCTAACCGCTAACATTTGACTCTCATTAGCCACCAATAATTCATTGCAATGGCATAATTAAATAAGCACTCTTAATTATGACATTTTTTTAATTGTGTATGATGCTTTGAAAATCTTTATTTATTTTTTTTTTTAAACGAGGGAGTTATGATATATGTATTGATGATTGGGATTAAAACTGATTTTGACAAAAATCTTAAATATGAATTTTACCTAAAATCAACTTTAAGTCTCATAACAACTAAAAATTAAGTAATTATATATTATCCATTGACCTATGATTTCTTCCTTATTAATTATTACTCAAAATTATCTATATAAAAGTAATGCCAAATTCACTCTTAATTAGATATCTTACTCCAATAATTTGGAATAAATAATTTGAAAAATAGAATTGTAAATTTTAAAATTGCAAGATGTGATTAGAAGCGGAAATGTTAGTCATAATCTCATTGATCGATCGGTTGTGATATTGTTGTTTATTAGTATTCATATATAGGTTTATATAGGCTTAAACCTATCTTTTCTCTTTATCTGCCTTCTGCCTAGTGTGACATTTGAAAGGTTCTGCCCATACAGCTGTTTAAACATAGTCCACTAGAGGAGGGTTGAAAAAAAAAAAAAAAAAAAAAAAAAAGGGCAAACTAGTAGTGCCCTATATATAAATATTATATGTCCAAAGCTGCCAATTTAGGCAGCTATTTTTATTTATTTTTTTTTTTATTTTTGCCAAATTGAATAGTTTCATTTCATAAAAGAGGCCAAAAGTCAAATCCAGTACAAATATTTAATACAAAACCAATTAGAATTCAGTATGAAAACACAATTATAGACTTATAGTCCAAAATAAAAATACTCATCAAGAGATTTTTGACTATAAGTTTTAAGCCCAATAATTCACAGACACCATCGGTAGTGTCTGGAGTGAATATGACCCAGAGGCCAATAATATTTGTGAATTTTTCATTTGGTTCTTGCTCGCCAACTCCTTAACCAAACCTTTTATAGAAACTAACTTCATCAGCTTCGGCGACTAGAGTAGAAATAGGAGCGAACGGAGGAGCAGGACTATAACTGAACTCCTCTGAAAGAATATGTACCGCTAGAACCTAGAGCAGGTCCTTCTCAGATCTGAAACCCAATTCAAAATTTAGGATTTGCTTGAATCTATCCACCTCAACCAGAGAAGCCGGAGCAGAGGAGGACCTTCATTCATGGCGACTGAGCTCATCGAAGAAATATAATGCCAAAAATCAAGAACTCTACCTCTGGTTGCATAGATCTGAAAAACATCCCACCCTTTGTATTCAAGCACAACAAACAGAGAGAAGAAAGGAAGATCTATATCACCATGGCTAAGGTTATGCCACGGTTCTAGATCAAGAATAAAGCACCAAAAGGAACAAAAACAACAAACCCAACAATAGTGGGTAGCAAAAAGGATCTAACAATCCTAGATAAATTATTCATTAAACTAAAGATAAAAGCTTTAAAACAAAGAAAATAGAGAAAGAGGCATCACTGCAGGTGGCAGAAGCCACCACAAGTAAGCTCCGGTACAAACCCAACCGAAGAGTACAAGATCCTCTAGAAAGAAGGAGGAGAACTGTTGTCTCTGTTTTAGACTTCGGCAACTACATTTTTTTAAGAAACCTAAAATAAGAATTCTATATATTTTTTACTTAGCTAGGGCAAAATGAACTAGGCATAGATGAAGACACATGAATAAGTTATAAAAGTAGAATTCTTGTTATAACTTCAAAGTAAACTATTATTGATTGAATGTGGGATTTAAAGAAATGCATATTCTTTGCTTCAAGTTGGAAGATTATGAATCTGTATTGTCTGTATCAAAATAATTATTATAGTAAGTAACTAGAAACATCATTGTTTGCTTAAAAATATGGTGCAAATTTTTATTAAGGATCATTACCTAAACCAAAGAGGCATTCTTAAATGAATTTAGTTTACCTAAAAATATGATTTTCGCCTATAGTGCCAAAGAGTAGGGTCAAGTTACAATATTTCAAATTCTAAACATCTTTTTCTATTGATTAAGATTTCAATATAAAATTTGTACTTTGATTATAATTATGATTTAAATCACATAAATTTCAGTAAGTTTGTCTCATCAATTAATCATCAAATATAGTGTAGAAAATTAAAATTAAGTTTGGCCTCAGAGCAACCTATCATCAACATCTCACCTTCAAGTGTGTGCTGCAATATTTTAATTAATGTGATATATTGATTTAATAGAGCTAATTTTTAGTTAAACAAGTAAATTAACTAATAAAATTGTGCCTCTAAAATGAAACTTTTTCACCAAAAATGTGTAGCCACTGAATCAATACATACATACAAAGGAGAAAGCCTATATATCTCTTTGAAACCTACTCAACCACTTTTTAAATGATATTTCAATCAATTTTAGGATTAGGGGCGAGGGGACCATGACTCTCTTAATCTTCAAAATATAAAATTTTTATATGTAAAATTATAAAAATTTGACCATATAATGTATTTGGCTCTCTTTATTTTAGGTTAAAATTTTCTTTAAATATATGAAAATTGGTTTAATTATATATATCGTTTTAATGTAAATTATGATCTAAGAAATTTGGTTCCTATACAAAAATTTTCTAACTTGGTGACTGATTTCAATAATATATATATCAAAGCCATGTGCCCGTGTATATAATACCATACATAAGCATTAAAGCATATGACACTTAACACATATGTATATATATATATATATATATATATATATATATAAAGTGTGAAAACCTTGGAACACAAATATCAAACACTTATCATCACAAATTAACCAATTAAAGATTTTAGAAAGAAAGGAAAGAATCATGGGAGCCATTCACCAAGAACCTCCTTCACTTCTCCAAGACCTCAAGATCACAATCCAAGATTCTTTTATGGTTTTTCCACCCAAAGAAACTGCTAAAAAATCAATCTTTTTATCAAACATAGACCAAGTGCTCAATTTCAATGTCCAAACACTTCATTTTTTTGCATCCCATAAAGATTTTCCTCCTTCTGTAGTAGCTGAGAAACTCAAAAATACACTTCAAAAATTACTAGTGCCATATGATTTCTTGGCTGGAAGATTGAAGATGAACCCTGAAACGGGTCGTTTAGAGATTGATTGTAATGGAGGTGGAGCTGGTTTTGTGGTGGCATCCAGTGAGTGTAGAATTGAAGATGTTGGAGACATGGTCTATCCAAATCCTGCATTTCAGCAATTAATTGTCAAGACTATGGATCATATCCTGGATAAAAAGGATGATGAACCACTATGCATCGTTCAGGTAGTACTTTACTTAATTAATTCTACTAATTTCTAGGTATCATTTAATTAATTAGCTTTCATTATTCACATTGATATTTTTTATTTCTAAAGGAACAGGAGATTGTTAGAATTTGCATTTCCAACCTATCAATTGCATTATGAGACAAACATTCAACCATTAAACTAATAACCTAATAGTTTATGTTCAAAGATATATATTTAACTAGAGTAGTTCTTGTTAATTAATTAATAATATTAAGTAACCAAATAAACAAGTTAAAATTTTTCTAAAATATAAGGACTTGTAATTTATATACCAAATTAACTCTTATTAAGAGGGGAAAAAAGACCTTAATTAAAGATATATAATTAATATCTTTTGTCATGTAAATTAGTTGAGAAAAAGCTGTAAAAACGGCTCTCTAATTCGGTCATATTAATTATTTGCACAAAACAAAAGTGTAGAGAAGGACTTTTCTTAATGGCCTTTGTTCTTGTTTTCTTTTTTCCCTCTATTTTAACATATAGCATTTAATAGTTGCATGACAATGCCATTTACTTAGAACCATACATCAAATTTCTGTTTAGGTGGCTTTTAGCCCTCCATGTTATTATAAAAAAAAAAAAAAAAAATTTCTTTTAGGAGGCAATAATTGCCTCCTCCTTATCTTTTAAATAAATGCATTTCCTTTCAAGACAACTACTATCATGACTTTCCAGCCATTTTCTATCAAAAATGCCCGTGAAGTTTACAAAAGCTACATTCGCTTATATATATATTTAGTCAACATTATTGAATTGAAATTGATAGAGATTCATTAAACCTTAATTAGTAGTAATACGCACAATGGATTAGTTATTGCATATCATGATATAAATATTTCTCATTTTATCTTTGATAAAATTATATAATTTCAACTTGAAAATACCTAATACTTGATATTTAAATCTGGATAAATTTCACTCGTCCTTGGATTTATAATGAATTAATGAACACAATGTCTTTAAATTTCAATTTGTAATTTAAAAATTCATGTACTTTAATTTGGATAAAAAATGTATTGTGTTTTTAGTGAGAGTGAAAAAGAGATAGGAATTTAGTGGGTATAAAGAGTAAACTGTGAGCTGATAACTAATAATTAAGTAGAAAATAATTTTTATCTTATAAACTAATATTTTATTAATGTTGTAAATCAACTTATTAGTACAGCAGATCAAAAGTAATGACAAACATATAAAGCAATAAAGTAAAAAAGAGATAGAAGAAAATATATAGAGAGAAAATGGGCTCCGAACTCTTTATTATTAAATTAACTCTAACATACCTTATATAGAGGAATAGTTAGGATTTAATATATACAATATTATTGAAATAGCTTTATATTATAATCTATTTAAAATACATACTCAATGATATTTAAGTAATATTCACATATAATAATTATCTATACCAATTAAAAAATTAATATATTCCATGGTGGAAATTCTGTAAGTAATTATATTAATTAAGTGAAATCTAACTTGAATAATATTACGGTTATCCTAATCAAAATACATGTATTTTTAATTAAATTACAAATTAAAATTTAAAGACATTTATGTGAATTAGTGATAAGTATAAGAAGATTAGGTGAAATTTAATTTAATGTTCCTCTTTTACAGGTGACATCATTTAAATGCGGTGGTTTTGTAATTGGTTTATCAACCAATCACACAATATTTGATGGATTAAGCTTCAAAAATTTCTTAGACAACTTAGCTGCGGTAGCAGCCGACAAGCCATTGGCTGTCAACCCATGTAACGACCGTCAACTCCTAGCCGCTCGGTCACCACCACGCGTCACATTCCCTCATCCAGAGCTACTCAAACTGAACACTCCACTAGGGCAAGAATCAAACGCGCCAGTCTTTGACATATCCAAAGAAGAATTAGACTTCAAGATTTTCAGGTTAACCTCAAAAGACATTTCTAACCTTAAAGAAATGGCGAAAACAAATGTTGTGATTGGTCGTGTTTCAGGATTTAACGTAGTAACAGGTCACGTTTGGAGATGCAAGGCCTTGTCTTATGGAGATGATCTTGAAAGAGTTTCTACAATTCTTTATGCAGTTAATATAAGGCCAAGATTGATACCTCCATTACCAGATTCATATGCAGGAAATGCAGTTTTAACAGCTTATGCAAGTGCGACGTGTAAAGAACTTGAAGATGGCCCGCTTTCTAGATTGGTAGAAATGGTATCAGAAGGTGCAAAAAGAATGAGTGATGAGTATGCAAGATCAGCAATTGATTGGGGAGAAATAAATAAAGGATTTCCACATGGAGAATTTTTAGTATCATCTTGGTGGAGATTAGGGTTTGAAGAAGTGGAATATCCATGGGGTTGTCCTAAGTATAGTTGCCCTCTTGTTTATCACAGGAAGGACATTATCTTGCTTTTTCCAGACCCTGTTGACAAGAATGGTGTCAATGTTTTGGTGGCTCTTCCTACCAACCAAATGGATAAGTTTCAATTCCTCTTCCAAAAATTCTTATCCGCTTCTAATTAATTTATCAATGTATATTTTCGTTTGAAGGTCTAAGTATTCTTCGACCAGTTTATATATTAATAATTATATTGTGATGATAATTATATATATATAACAATAAGGAAAATCTGAAGTTGGTTTGGTGAGAATATTAAATGTTGGCTGTATTTTCCATCATATGAGTTTATCAATTGTATGTATATAGCTATACATTCCAATCAATCGATATTTTATATATATTTTGCTTTTATTTCTATCACATGCTTTGTAAAGTTGGATGGCATCCTAAGTGATAAGGGATAAAAATGTTAATTTTTTTTTGGTCAAGGCAGGGAAAATTCATCTAAAAAATCACTCACTTATAAGCTTATATATGTATCCAGTTAGCCAATCAACTCTCTCGAGCCCAGGACTCGTCTAGCAATATGTTAGCTTGCCTTCGGGACTTATCCTAATCCTCATCCTTGAAGGATTTGAATATTAACTAGTTCTTCTACTCATCCTTGAAGGATTTGAATATTAACTAGTTCTTCTACTCTTATGTCAAGCTAAAACTCTAAATTAAGCAAGCCCTCAAACTGCAAAGACTGATTTGTCTTTCCAAATTCATGGCTACCATCAAGCCACGTGTGCTATGGACATCTCAAGAACAAATCTTCCATTTAATGCGGTATCTTCACTTTCAAAAGTAGAGAGATTTGCTTAAAGGAAGAGTCTTCCTTAAGAAGGCATCTGAAAAGAAAAGGAAAGTATCTCGAAATTGAGTTCAAAATATAATAGAGAAAATAAAATTAATGAGGTGGTCTCTTCGAAGTAAATTAATGCCAAAAAGAAGTATTTCAACTGAAGCCAAACATGGCTTGACATATGCATTCAATTAGCGTACCAACTCTCTCGAGTTTAGAACTCGTTTGGAAATGCATTAGCTCGCTCTCGAGACTCGTCCTCATCCTCATCCTCATCCTCGAAAGTTGCCCTCATAGGACTTGAACACCAATCAATTCGTCTACTCTCACGTCAGGATAAGACTTCATTTTTCATTTAGACTCATTGACTCAACTTATCTAAAGGTAATTGAGTAGACACCTGTAATAATCGTCACTTATCGATACGTAGGACGAAATGCATCAAGGTTAAGCACGCCAAGATGGTGCCTCCTTGTAATAGTGACCAAATACATGCATGGTGTCAGAAAAGCTGCTACTAGAGATTGCCTGTCCCATCAAGTCAGACTGTTTGATCCTTTCCTTGAGATACTGTCACCTATACATCCAATTTAATCCAACGGTGGAATCAAATGAGTATAAATGAAGAGGTTAACAACTATTTAAAGGTTGTTTTCTCTACAACTTTTCATCCCCTTTTTCTCACTAAAATCTCTCTAGAACCATAAAGGAATTCAATCTTCTTTCTCAAGATTTCTAATCTTCATAGCTTTTAATTTAAATATCGGAGGGTCCTTGCCAAACTAAAGGCTAGACTCTCTAATATAATGTTGTTTGTTCATCTTACAGGCCCAAATCCATTCCAAGAAGAGTCCAATTCAATATCTTAATTAAGTTTCGATCACTAGAGTAATTTAATGGCAAATGCATATACAGTTTGGTCAATAGACTTAGGTTCGATTCATCTTTCCCAATACTAAAAAAAAAAAAAAAAAAATTGGATGTATAATCCATACCATTTAATTTAGTTTACAACTCATTAAGAGTCCATTTAAATAGTTAATAATTTTAATTTTAATATCATATCTATTATTTTATAATTTTTACATTTAAAATTCAAACTTAAATCCACAATAATTTTAAATACTCACAAATGTTCAAACAAACCCTAAGATTACATATATATCAACATATATAAGCACCGCTACAAACAAAAATTTCATGGCCCAATAAACCTGACTAGGCCTAATCGACATGTCATTTTGACCACTAATGATTTTCTAGAACCACGGCTTGTCGTTTTAGTATGTAGATAGTAATAGATGTAATCGGCTATTTTATTTTTGTCACAAAATTTTGTCTCTCTGTTTGTTATAAACTTATAATTTATAAATTCAGGTTCGTAAAGCAAAGTCATAATATATAGTTGGTTTGTGGTGGACCACTGATTTTCTATTCCATTAATAAACGTCATGTCGTTTGCGTTCTGCCCCCCAATCCTCTTTACAGTGACGAGTATTTAAAATGAAACTGGAGAATTCTATTATTTGCAAATATAGGCAAGAAAATTTGAGTGGCAAATGAGAAATTTAGCAGCATAGATAAAGGTGGAATGCTATAGTTAATATTTACATAGCAACCAAATCACTTTTTCTTGTTTAATTATTCTAGTTTCTAGGAGTCACAACTGAATAGAAATCTTCGAGTGGATATAGAAATCTCCCATTTCCATTCCCAACTTCAATTTTGAGTGTTTTGTTTGCCAAGAATTGAAAGCAATAAGCTTGTGTGTTTGCTGATTGCTTGCCACACATCAGACATCATACATGTATATAAATTGATTTTTCTGTCCATTTGTTTCCCTTTTATAATCATTACATTACTACACGTAATTAATCAACCAAACAACAAAGAGACATGTTCAAATCACAGCAACAAGCTTTTACTTAAGGACACAAGGGGGGGGCAAGGGGGGCCACAGTCCCCCTAGCCCATATATATATATATTTTTAATATCAAACACTACAGAGTGTGAAGAATCCCATTTGACTTTAGGGGACAAATAAAAGATCACTTATCAATTAATCCACCAATTAATTAATTAATTAACGAGGAAATTAATGTTAGGAAACCCAATGCTACATATATTAATTGTAGTTAATAATTTGATTATAATTTCACAGGGATTTCTTGGAGAATATCACTCATCATAATTGGATTCTCTTCTACATATCTTTAACCAAAGGTATAATTAATTAAGGATGCAAATGAGATTATTTTTTCTTTCTTTTTTAGTCAAGGCCTGTCTAGTACTCCAACCTTTTATTGAATATATTTATATAATATATAGCAATACTGAAAATGAGCACTTGTTTCAATTGAGAGAGGTACTAACAACCTTGTAAGAGAATAAGTTGTATATAAACCTTAAGAAGTGCAGTTTTCTAATCAACAAACTGCTATTTTTAGTGTATATTATTAGTGCTGATAGTATCTAGGTTGATAAAGTCAAGGTTAAAGCAATTAGAGAGTGGCCAATTCTAAAAACTGTCTCAGAGGTTCGGAATTTTCATAGGCTAACTATTTTCTATAGGCGCTTTATCAAGAATTTCAATACCATTGCAGCTTCGATTACTGAGTGCATGAAGAAGGGCAAGTTCCATTGGGGGGAAGAAGCAGAGAATAATTTTGCTATCTTGAAAGAAAAATTATACATAGCTTCAGTTTTAGCTTTGCAAGATTTTGACAAGCTGTTTGAAGTTGACTGTGATGCAAGTGAAGTGGGTATAGGAGCAGTCTTATCCCAGGAGCGCCGACCCATATGCTATTTTAGTGAGAAGCTCAATGATGCTACGCAGAAATGGAGTACCTATGACAAGAAATTTTACTCTATTGTACGTGCTTTAAAGACTTGGGAATACTACCTGATTGACAAGAAGTTCGTACTATATTCAGATCATGAGGCTCCAAAATATCTGAATAGCCAGAAGCAGCTTAGCAAAGATATGCATGTTAGGTGGTGTCAATTTTTACATAAATTTTCTTTCAGGCTATATCACAAATCAGGGGTGCATAATGTTATTGCAAATGCACTAAGTCAAAGGGTTGGTTTATTGGTTACTTTGAGCCAATAAATACTGGGTTTTGAGCAGCTGAAAGATTGTTATGCAGATGATGAAGATTTTGAGCAGACCTGGGAAGATTGTTCTTATGGTTATTCTGTGTCTGACTTTTACATTCAAGATGGGTATTTAATGCATAGCAATCAATTTTGTCTCCCTCGCACTTCATTGCGGGAAAAAGTAATTCGTGACTTACATGGAGGAGGGTTGGCTGCTCATTTAGGGTGAGATAAGACCGTTGTTACAGTCATGGAACGTTTCTACTAGCCACAAATATTGAAACATGTGTTCAGGTATGTTCAGAGATGTTATGTGTGCCAGACTGCCAAGGGTCAGTCTAAAAACACAGGATTATATATGCCTTTACCAATCCCTGAAAACATTTGAGGAGACTTGTCTATGGATTT
The DNA here is from genome assembly GCA_949750685.1 of Vernicia montana. Taxonomy (NCBI): domain Eukaryota; kingdom Viridiplantae; phylum Streptophyta; class Magnoliopsida; order Malpighiales; family Euphorbiaceae; genus Vernicia; species Vernicia montana. The sequence goes on from CATKHJ010928736.1 coordinate 96,781, forward strand.
TGTATTGGGCTTACCTCGCACTAAGAGGGGTGCAGATTCTGTCTTTGTTGTTGTTGACAGGTTCTCCAAGATGGCGCATTTCATCCCTTGTCGAAAAACTTCTGATGTTGTGAGCATAGCTAGGCTGTTCTTCAAAAAAATAGTCTGGTTGCATGGTGTGCTAAAAATCATCACTTCAGACAGAGATAATAAATTTCTTGGCCATTTTTGGCGAACTTTGTGAAAATTGTTTGACTCTGCATTAAATTTCAGTAGCACTGCTCACCCTCAAACAGACGGACAGACAAAAGCAGTCAACTATACCCTTGGGAATCTGATTCATAGTATATGTGGGGATAAACCAAAACAGTGGGATGTAGCATTGCCTTAAGTCGAACTTGCCTATAATAATGTTATTCACAGTGCTACCAGCATGTCTCTTTTCTCTGTTGTCTGCACTAAGGTGCCACAACATACTCTAGATTTAATCCAACTTCCTAAAGATGCAGAAAAGAGTGTTGCAGCAGCTCATATGGCTCAACAGGTGGTAGAGGTGCATTAGGAAGTCAAGCAGAAATTAGAAGCAGCTAACCAGAAGTATAAGCAAGCCGCTGGCAAACATAGAAGGAAACAGGTTTTTTCTGTAGTAGATCTAGTAATGATGTTCCTTTGACGTGAGCATTTTCTAGTAGGCACTTACAGCAAACTTCAGCCAAGAAAGTATGGGCCCTACACTGTCAACAAGAAAGATAAATGACAATGCCTATGTTATTGATCTTCCCAAAAGCATGAGTATTTTGAATACTTTCAATGTTGCAGATCTGTCTCTTTACCATTCTTTTGAGGAACTACTGTACCCTGATCCAGAGATCAACTCAAGGACAAGTTTTTGCCAAGTGCAGGAGACTGACGTGGAGGCGCTTGCAGAAGGATTCTTAAGCCGTCTGGACAAGCAGCGGGCCAAGCAGAAGAAATAGTGGCCCGAAGCAGCTGGGATTTTGAACCTTGCAGATGCTTAATCCAAAGAGAAATGGGTCTTTGGCGATGACCGACGTCGTTTTTCGGCCAAATTCCTTCATTTGGACTCCTAAATTAGCCATTTTTTTTATTTATGGTAATTTTTCAATTTGCTTATAACTTTTGGTAGGAAACTCGAATTTAGGCGCCATCTGTGACGTTGTTCTTATTTTAATATTTAGTTTATTTTAGTGTATTATTACGAATCTGTCATTTTTTATAGTTTCTATGTTTAGAGTTTCGGAGCCCTTATTTAAACTTTTGTTTTACCTGTTTTAGGATATCAAATAATATTAAGAAAATAAAAATCATAAATTAATTTTGTCTTTTTATTTACGCTGCGTCACATTGAAAATAAATAGGATTAAGAAATGACATATAAATAGAAAAAATACATAAATTCATTGTATTAAAGTTTTGAGTTATAGTGTGGTATCAAACTCATGAATGTATCTCTTACCAAAGTCCATTAAAGAGATCTCTTAAATTAAGTAGGCTGAAGATTTTGAATTCTATAACTTCGAGTAATGGATTGCAACTATTTTTCAAGTTTTTTTTTTTTTCTCTAAATTGATTTTTTTTTTTTTTAATTTTAACTTTTAACCTGAATTGAATGGAAAAATTATATGCAAATACATATAATATTCACATATTTCATAAGATAAATATGAATCTAGTTACATATCAGTTACACTCATGCTTCTTTGAAGATGGAAAAAGAAAAGATTCCTCAAAGGAAAAAGAAAAAGAAAAGAACAAGAGAAGAGGGGCTAAGGATACGACAGCAAAGAATTTAAACAAGTAACTTTCGGATTTTTTTTTAGCACTGAAAAGTAACTTTCGGATTTAATAGGTTTATATGGAATACCATTCATACTTTGTACTATGATGCTCACCTTTTATTTCTTTCTAATTTTTCTTCTTTTTGTCAATACCGTACTATATTACAATATGAGCAATGACTGGATATGAATATAATATAATATAATTATATATTGTCTTATTTAATATCTTCAGAAAAATCATATTTGTGATAATTTTAATTTTTTTTCTCTATTCTATTCTATTATAGAAATCGGAAGTAAGAAAAATAAAACTAAAGGTATAATTAATTAAGGATGCAAATGAGATTTTTTTTTTTTTTTTTTTTTTTTTTGAGTCAAGGCCTGTCTAGTACTCTAATTCTTTTTATTGAGTATATTTATATAATAATAATAATATTGCATTATACCTGTCTCTTTATGTTAATTAGTTTTTGGAACACGTGGTAATTTTTTTTTCAATTTATAAATATTTTATATTATAATAAATTATATATATTATTTACTAATATATAGAGAAAAAAAAAGAATAATATAAAAAGCATTTATATATATAAATAATACTGATAACAAATTATTTTATTAAAAAAAATATAACAAATTATTAAAAATATATTTTTTTTTTTTTCAAGAAAAACTTATTGTTAAAACCAAATAAAAAAAAAAGAATGCAATAAAATTATATTTGCCACTATTTTTTTAAAGTAAGCCAAAACGAAAATGAAAAATATTAAAATTTAAAGATATATTTCATATTATATTCTATAACATTATAAATTATTAACCTATTAATTGATATCAAATTATTAAAAAATATATATATTTTCAAAGAAAACTTATTATTAAAAGCAAATTAAAAGAAATTAAAAGAAAAAGATGTAATTATGAAATTACATTTGCAACTATTTTTTTTAAGTAGGCAAAACTGCAAAAGATAAATTTTAAAATTCAAAAATAATATCTCATAATATTTTATCAACCATCATAGTATTAAAAACTACAACTACAAAATTATATAAATTAAAAAGAAACATTAAGAAATTTCAATCACATATATACCTCATGTAAAAATTCAACAATTTTTTTTATTATTATCATATAATTTTGTAGATGTAAATAAAATTTAGAATAGTTTTAAATTGTTGAATTGATTGAAGAATTATCCAAATTCTTGTAAAATAAGTCATATTATTTTCCTTTCTCACAAAAGAAAAATTAAAGTGTAATATATGATTTACTAAATTATATTACATATATCATGAAAAAGAAAATTTTATAAATATTTATAAATAATATGTGATTCACAATATAATAATAATAAATAAAAACAATACGAAACTATAACTAATAATAAAAACAACCCAAACCAATCGATTTAATTTTTTATATTTATTTTTTTCTTCATTATTATGCAGGGCGCTTTACCAATAATACGTAGGGTTAAGAAAATTTTAGTATTAAACTCAATATTTCATGTACCAAACTTTAAAATTAATTAAATCTACTATTAATACTCATACAATGAACAAAAAATATATATAAAATATAAAATATAATATTGAGGTTTTAATATGAATACATTAATTAAAGAAAATATAAAAATTACTTTACGAATCAATTCTATATTTTATAAAACCCTTCAAATTATCTTTTCATCTTATTCGAAATTTATATATTTTTTCTTTGTATCGCGAAACTATACTAAAGAGAAATCACTTTCATTTTTCTTTTTTTTTTTTTCACTCAATTTTCACACGAGAAATTGATCATAGTAAACAATAGCTAAATTAGCACATAATTTTTCTCTTAGTGATCCAAATCAGATAAAAAAGAAAAATTAGAATAATAAATTTTATGGTTTTCTTGAGATCTCCATGTAAATCTTGAAAAATATCAAGAAATTGATTCAAAAGGAATTCTTATTTTTTTTAATTAATTAATATTAATATAATAATAACAATAATAAAAATATAAAATCTCAAATTGCAATTAATTAATTTTTATTTTCACAATTAAAAAAATCAAATATATAAAAGAAATACTAAATTAAAAATATGTAAAACAATTGATATCCAAACAAAATATTAAAATATTTCATTATGACTTGACGAATATTTTAACAAAAAATTATATAAGATATAAATTTAATTTTGTAAGATAAAATATATCAATAGATAATAAATTAACACATCGTTCTTATAAAATATTTAGGATTAATTCTATTAAATTAAAAAAAATAGATGTAAAATTAAATAAACAATAAAAAAAAATAGTATACCAAGCATAGTTATATACATATCACAATATTATCTTTAAGTGATGATAAATTACAAATAAAAAATAAAATAAAGCATAAGACTAAAATTGAAACACAAAAATTAAATATCATAATTCTAGTTCTTGGACAATTATAGATTTTTTTTAATAATATAATATAATTGTATAGAATGACGATCAATATCTAATAAAAATTTAAATTTAAATTAATCAAAAGAAAAAGAAATCTAATTAACCTAAATTATGAAAAATATATATTAGGCTTGAATTTAAATGAAAATGAAAATGATATGTGAAAAATCCAACAAACATTTAAAATTTGATAGATAATGTAAAAATTTAGTAGAGTTTTTTTATAGAAAATTATAAAACAAATCTAAATCCTAATATAATAAAATTTCCTAATGCAATAATAATAATAATAATAGCTGTTTAACTTTGAAAATATAAAAAATTAATAAAAACGCTTTTATCTATCAACATATTCTCTTGTACATTTATATATATTATAGATAGATTTGTTTTCCTCTTTATTTGTTAATGTGATATCATGATTTTGATAAATCAAAAATTTATAATAAATCATAAAAGAAGTTACATGTATATATATGTATAAAGATTTTAAATTCTATAACTTCGAGTAATTGATTGCAACTATTTTTCAAGCCTTTTTTTTTCTCTAAATTGATTCTTTTTTAATTTTAATTTTAACTTTTAACATGAATTGAATGGAAAAATTATATACAATACATCTAATATTCACATCTTTCATAAGATAAATATGAATACCATTATATATCTGTTACGCTCATGCTTCTTTCAAGATGGAAAAAGAAAAGATTCCTCAAACAAAAAATGGAAAAAGAAAAGAACAAGATGAGAGGGCTAAGGATGGGACCGCAAAGAATTTAAAGAAGTAACTTTCGGATGTAACAGGTGCATGGCAGTAGTGTTTAATCGATACTTGCGCCACCTCTTGTTTTATTATAATTCAGACTAAAATTTGAATTTTCAGTATGTTTTGAATTTAGTTTGATTTCAATTATTGCTCCGTGGTAAATTTTTTTCAATTATCTTTCGTCCGATAATGGACTTTCAAATTTATTTTTTTGCCTATATGGAACTTTCAATTGTATCAACTCAATTCATATCATAAATTTGCAAGTATCAATTGGGCTTTATAAAAAAATTATTTTCGCCTAGTTGCCACTTGAAATAGCTGTTAAAAATATAATATGAGAAAAAATTTCACATTGATTAAATATAAACATATTAAGTGATTAATATAGAAATAAAATCTTCAATTTTAATACAGTATAACTTCTATAAATTAATACTCGATTAATTAATAATCTCTCTAATATAATAAATTTCTCCGGTCCCAATTTGGACCAATGGAATAAATTAATAATTTCGATAAATTAATAAGATGACAACTTTTTTGGAAAACCCTATATAAGTACGTGTTCCTATTCATATTATAAATTAATAATATGCTGAAAATTACAAATATAATTTCATTATTATATTTTCTTGAAATATAACTTTATTGTTACTTGTTTTTTCTTGAAATTCAAATTTTGAGTTATTTTGTTATACTCACACAATTCTTTGCGCATTTCATTTGTCATGGTTGATTTTTGAATGTTTTTCAAATGAGAAGCTATTGTAAATGTCTGAGTAATGTGTTAGAAAATACAAAAAGAGTTTGTATTTATTTAAATAGAGTTTATCTTTAATCTAATACATTAAATATATTTCATTCATGAATACATAATTATGATAAATTTTATTTATTTAAATAGATAGTATGTACAATGAATTTAGTTTTTTGCATAATTTAATGTATTTGTAGTTTATTAATAAACATAGTTAATTAGATTAGTTGAGTCTTTATAGAAAATTCCATTAACAAATATAATTAGTATGAATTTTATTTAATCAATAGATAAATACAATATTAAATACATAGTATGTACAATGTACATAAATGCACTCTATAAATTAATAAATTATTAATTTATCGATTATTTAATAGCTCTATAAATTAATAAGTTTTGACCGGTCCCAACATTATTAATTTATAGAGGTTATACTGTAACTGATTTTTAAGATTGGTTCTCCCATATATATATGAAAAACTTAACAGTGCTTAGAAGTTTTAGTTACTAAGGTGAGTGAAAAATATATTATTATGCTTGTAATTTGATTTTTAAGGCTTAAAAGCCTAATTCATGTTAAAGCCACCAAGCTATGTTTTCTATGTGATTAAATGCTATAATTTAATTTATGAATATGGTATCAGAGTTTAATCGATTCTTGCACCACATTCCGTTATATCATAATTTGGATTTGATTCAATTCTATTTCTTGGTCCGATATGGGTTATCCTCGGGTTTCAAAATTTTGTTCTTCGTCCGGTATGAGTTTTCCTCGGACTTTCAATTGTTTCGCTTGGTATAGATGTCTCTCAGACTTTAAAATTCTCTCTTGGCTCAGTCCACATCGTAAATTTATAAGTGTCAATTGGGATTAATAAAAAAATTGTATTCGCCCAGTTGCCATTTGAGAAGACTGTTAAGAATATATTATAGGAAAAAGTCTCTCATTGATTAAATACAAATATATTAAGTGATTAATATAGAAATGAACTCCCTAACCTTAATAGCTAGCGTTTAAGGTTGGTTTTTCTAAATTTATATTAAAAATTTATCATGGTATCAGAGTAGGCTTGGCCCGACTCAATTTCAATCACTTGGTGTCCGTCTGGATGTTCAGTCCCAGCAGTCCGATCCAATGTTGTTGCCGCATTCAAAAATTTCAATTTCAAGAAGAGGAATTCAATTTCAAATGGTCAACTAAAAATTCAAATTCAAAAAGCTCAGTTGTCACTTGAGGAAGAATGTTAAAAATCAATCACACTTTAAAAAAATACACTAAAAATATATGGGTATATAATGAATTAGATTTGACTATCTAATTGGTTAGTTCTAACATTTTGGTAATTATTGACCCAAACTCATTAAAACTCAATTCATTCATGATCTTAACTTATACCCAATGCAAATCATTTCTACCATTTTAATTCAATGTCTATCAATAGGTTTATATGGAATACCATCATACTAGTTTGTGGTTCTACTTGTACTATGATGCTCACCTTTTATTTCTTTCTAATTTTTCTTGTTTTTGTCTGTTTCTTTCATGTATTTGCCCAAAATTCATGTGTTTGATGTTTAAATAAATCAGCATAAAAATAATTTCCTGATAGTTTTTATGTTGCTAAATCCTTAATCATTCGATAATTTATAAGGAAAAAAAAATGCTATATATATATATTTTTGCATCAGAACCTTAATTACGAGACAGTTGCATGTGGCAATACCGTACTGTATTACAACATGGGCTGTGACTAGTGAGAATATAATTGTATATTATCTTATTTAATATCTTTAGAAAAGTCATGTTTTTGATAATTTTAATTTTTTTTCTAATTATATATATAAATTAATTAAGGTGTGAATGAAATCCAAAATTCTTCCATTTGACTTTAGGGGACGAATAAAAATCACTTATCAATCCACTAATTCATTAATTAACAAGGAAATTAATGTTAGGAAAGCCAACATTATGTTAATTATAATTTCACAGGGATTTTTTGGAGAATATCACTCATCATAATTGGATTCTCTTCTACTTATTTTTTAACCCAAAGTATAATTAAGGATGCAAATGAGAGTCAAGGCCTGTCTGTCTAGTTGTACTCCAACCTTTTATTGAGTATATTTATATAATAATATTGCACTGTACTTGTCTCTTTATGTTAATTTGTTTTCGTCTTTATAGATTTCCTTTATGCAGCAGCCTTACCATTGTGTTGCCAACTTGCCGATTTGACAAATACTATAGCATGCTATATATTTCTCTTTTATGTTGTTATTAGAGAAGAAATTTTTAAGAGAAAAAAATATAATTGTTATATATATTTTTCTATGTATTTTTTACAAAGTATATACAACTTATGTATAGATCTATGGTGTAATCTGTTATGCACATTTACATGTTTGATTATTGATTTAACAGAAATGAATGAGTTTGCTTGTATATGAAAATAAGTTACAGTGTATGTGGGTATGGAGGTGTCGTCTATTAAGGAGTTTAACAATATTGACTATGGTGATTTGTTTTTACACTAACAGTTAACATTACACTAACAGCTAACATATGTCATGATTTAATTTACTTTATAAAAAAGAAAAAATATATATAATTGAATCGTCCTCAACACTGCAAGCTCGAGTTTGAATCTAATATGTATAGTTGAAACTTAATTGGTTGTTAATGCGATGTTATGATTTTGATAAATCAAAATTTTATAATAAATAATAAAAGAGGATACATGTGCATCAAGATTTTGAATTCTATAACTTGGAGTGATTGATTGCAACTATTTTAATATAAGATTTTTTTAATTTTAACTTTTGTTCTGAATTAAATCCAAAAATTATATTCAATACATCTTTCATAAGATAAATATAATACATACAATAGTCGCATTATAAATAAAAAGTTGGTAACTATTTAAAAGCAAAAACTTTTGTAATGACTTGTAAATTAATATCATAGCAATAGCTCATTGGCTAGCTACAATTTCTTAACTACAATAAATTGTAGTGGCTAATGATTATTTTAACTATATATGAATTTTAATAACTGTGGCAAATAACTAATTCACTAACTTTAATGTATTAGTCATAGCAAAATGTTGTAGCTAGTTGAAATTTTTAGCTATGAATTTTGAATAATTATGGCTATAATTAGGTAATTAGCCACAGCATTTTAGCAATGACAAAATGTTATAGCTGATTGAAAATTTTAGTTATAAATTTCAAGTAACTATAGCTATAATTAGACTATTAGCCACAAAAGTTTAGTCACAACAGAGGAGAGTATTAATATAGCTAATTGAAAATTTTAGCTATTAATTTCAAATAATTATGGCTATTACTTAATCTACTTATTAAAATTTATACGAGTTAAAAACACAAAGTTAATCTTAAATATTTTTTTTATTTTTAATAGCCAAACAAATGAAACCTTATTAAAATCCTTACCTTAGCCGTTGTCAGCACTATTCCCCTCGCTCTCAGTCTCTTTTTCTTTTAGTTCTCCTTCTCCCCTTTATCAATTTGTCAGATCTACTCTACCAAAAGCTTGATTCAAGTCTCAAAATTCTTGTTCTTCTTTATCTATTTAGGGATTTCAGTATAGTACAAGCTTTGTTTTTTTTTTTTTTTTTAATATGTCATTTTTTTTTTTAATTTGCCGATTTCTTTGTTTAAGGAATAAAACTTTTTTTTTTTATATATATTTATTTTGAAATTTTTTAGTTTGTGGATTGATGCCATAATGTCTATTTTTGCAAATATTTATAGATTGTGCTTCAAGGAGGAATTATACGTAGATATTAATTTATTTTAATTTTTATTATTGTTCTAATGTGAATGAGATTAGCTCAAATCTACTGTAAAGGCATTGTATTTTATGTTGCAGGGTTTAATTATCTCATGCTATTAGACTATAATATAATTTTAATTTTAATTTTTTCTATTCTTGCAGTTGAATGAGGGTACGTTTTTAAAATGATCAAGAAGACTAGCTACGGATTTGAACATTTCTTTATTTGTTATGTAGAAATTAATATAGATAATGTAAAAATAATGGAGTAGAACATTCTATTATTAGATCTTAATTTTAGATATTGTGCTTTGAGATTGTATTTAAAATTACTTTTTTTAATATATTTTGATTGTGTTATGTACATTGTAGCTTTTTTCTATTATTGATTTAATTAGACATTTATTTTTTCTTATTTTTGTGTAATATATATAAATGCATTACATTTTTGTTTATTTAATAACTAAATTGTTTGTTATAAGTTTAATACAATTTATGGTTTAATTTTTGCATTTATGAATTGAATTTATTTAGAAATTTATTTTTGTTCAAAGAAAAAATTATTGGATTTCAAGTTTTAGCCATGAATTCATTATAGTCATAATTATTTTTTAGGCAAAAAGCTCAATATTCATTTTTTTTTTATTATTAACTTATTACTTAGCTATAAATTTTTCAAGCCCATAGCTAAAAAGTAAATATATTTGCTATGGCTTATGAACGCAGCAAGCAATTTAATTTGATTTTTCACATTTATAGCTAAATCTTTGAATATGGCTATGCAATTTAATTTTTGTGGCTAAATGATTGAAACTTTTCCCATATATCAATTACTTTAATGGCAATATTTTTTGCTACATTTGCCCCATTGTGTGGCTAAAAAATCAACGTTTAGCTATGAAATATGTAAATTTCATAACTAATTTTTAGCTACAACAAGTTATGAAAAATAATTTTATAGAAAAAATATTTAGCTATTGTAATTTATAATTTTAATTAGCTACAATTTGCTTCGTAGCAATACGTGCATGTTGTAGTGTCTGTTACACTCATGCTTTTTTCAAGATGGAATCTATCACCCTCAACAAAATTAGAGTGCTAAGGATAGGACCGCAAAGAATTTAAAAAGTAACTTTGAAATTTACTAGGTTTATGGTGTAACTTTGGAATTTACCAGGTGTATGGTAGTCATGGTCACAGTTCATGAACCGGTGGTTTAAGTTTAAGGGGGGAGTGGAATCGAGACTTGAACTATGGTCTATAGTTTGATCCCGGTTTTTGAACTAGAAGGAACCTTAGATTCCGGTTCAATTGCCGATTCCGGTCCCAAATAATTTTTTTATAATTAAATTAAATTATGTGTGAAAATTTATAATACAAATTAAATTAAGTGTAATTTTATGTTAGTAATGTACATTAAGAATAAATTATACAATTTATTATATCAAATAAATAATGAAATAATGAAATTTTATAACAAAATAAATATACAAATCAGATAAAAAAATTACACTCTTATTACATATGTAAAAAAAAATTCATTCAACTAATGTTATAATTACATGACAAAAAAACATTAAGAACTTGTATAAATCTTTTTAATAACTTACATAAATAAAAGTATAATAACTTGAAAAAAAAAATAACAATAATTTTGAAAATTGGGTTACTTGCAAGGCTAATAGTTTATTTATTAAAAGGATTAATTTCAAAATGTAAGAAAATATTGATTTTTATTTTGGAAAATCAAAGATTAAAGAAGTTATTATTATTATTATAAAAAAAAATAATATTAGTTTGCCTGATTGGTCTAAAATGGACCAAACAGATCAAAGGAAGAGAAATAACATGAAAGAGGGAGAGAGCAGGAGAGAGAGAGAGAGAGTGAGGCAGTGCCGGTAACCCGACCTCTAGCCAACGGTGAGTTGCACTGCCAGCACCATCGTGCAGTCCGAGCTCCGGCGATCACCAAAGCTCGGCCAGCAGTGAGAAATAATTTAAAACTTATAAAATAATTTTATAAGTTTTAAATTATTTTATTATTATTTAATATGGGATCATTTTCTAATACCAACACATCCTACTTTATTACAACATAAGTAATGATTAGTGGACACCTTTTTTTTTTTTTTAAGTTAAAATTCTCCACCATATATATATATATATATATATATATATATATATATATATATATATATATAATTGTTACTGCATTATTTAATTTCTTCAAAAAAGAAAATAATAATATTTGTGATAATTTAAATTTTTTTGGTTATTTTATTTTATCATTAAAATCAGAAGTAATAAGAAAAATAAAACTAAAAATATTTGAGAATGAATGGTGACGCCAAAGCCAATATATTATTATTGTCCCTATCAATGCCGTCACGATCCCCAAAAGAATTCACAGCCATACAACTCTTGCTCACCCAACACATTTATTTTTTTTTAAATTGTCTTCTACTTTTTATTATTCTCAATAAGGGTGCGATTGGAACTGGTTAAAAGCGATTAAGTGATTAAGTGTTACTCTTATAATATTTTAATTTTTTTCAATTTTATTTGATAAATTTTTAGATATCAATGTTAATATTTAATCTTTTTAACAATTACTCTCACTTAAGTTTTAATTCATTAATTTAAGAGAAACTAGGGTAAACATATATAATAAAAATAAACGCACAAAAAAGAGACTCTATTGTCTATTAGAAAAAAGAAAAGGAAATTTTTTTTTTTTTGTATGGAACTGATTTTTTTTTTAATTTAAATTTCATTTATAGAATTGTTTAATTGAAGATTTATTTTTTTAATTTTGTTTAGTTGTAAATTATGATTGATTGCAGGTTTATTTTTATTTTATTTTTTTATAGTATTGTTTTATTCATTAAAATATGATAGGTTTTTTTCTAAAAAAAATATATAATTTGTTTTAGTTAGTAAAAAAATTGTGAAAATGACTTTTTTTTAATTAAGTTTTTTCATTAAAAAAATTAATTTTTTATACAAAACTCAGTTAATTATGTTACTAGCTTATCCATTACCTTTGATTTGCCAGATAAGATTAACAATTTAACTGTTACACTTGTAACTATTACTCCTTAATAATTACACTTGTAATTGTTATATTTTACATTTTTAACCTCGATTCAGATACACCTTAACAGTTAGCTACGGAAATCACTGATAAGTAACTTTGCAAAAAAAGAAAAATCACTTAAAAGTGAAAACCAATAGAGGGGTAAATGATATCAAAATTATTAAATTTTGGTATTTTTTCGATATAATTATTAAAAAAAATTATTACAGTCGAATACTTAAATTTTTATTTTTTTAAATCAAAGGTCACTTATCAAATTCATATCAAAATTTCATTGAAGTGCTAACGTGCCATGACACATCACCCCAGCTATCTAACTCAGCACGCCACTTTGAATCCACGTCATATGAACTTTTGTGACCACATTATAAAAACTCTTAAAATTTAATTGTTTTTGGGGTTATTTATATTTTTTTGCCTTTTTATTCTTTTTATTATTTTTTTTCATTCAAAATATTCTTTCAATTTTTTAATTAAAAAATATTTTTTTAATTATGTTCACTAATATTCTTTTAATTATTTTTTTATTTTTTATCAAAATATTCTTTTAATTTTTACAAGTGAAAATATTTTTCTAATTTAAACTTTATTTAATTTTGATAAATTCAAACATAAATTTTTCCTAAAAATCAATTTATGAATTTAAAACTATTGATTACTTTCTTTTTTCATTCAAAATATTCTTTTAATTTTTTAAGTGAAAATATTTTTCTAATTTAAATTTTAAAAAGAAAATGAAGAATTTTTTTGTTACATTAAATTTTAAATAAGTTGTTTATTAATTTGAATATAAGATAATCTATTAGATCTTAAATTTTAATTGTTGAGTTGTTGCCTTCTGTACAGTAATTTATATAAATTATTAAGGTCATCTAATAGTTCTAATAGTTATTAATTTATTAAAAAAAAATTCTAATTTAGTAATTTAAATTAGAAGAATATTTTCACTAAAAATATATATATTTTTTGAATGGAAAAAAAAAAAAAAAAGGTAACCAATAATTTTAGATTCATATATTGATTTTTAAGGAAAATTTATTGTTTAAATTTATAAAAATTAAATAAAATTTAAATTAGAAGAACATTTTCACTTAAAAGAATTAAAATGATATTTTGATGAAAAAATAAAAAAGAATTAAAAGGTAAAAAATATAAATAACTCTAAAAATTATTAAATTTTAAGAGTTTTTCTAATATAATCACTAAGATTCATTTGATGTGGACACGAAATGACATGCTGAGTCAGATGACTGGAGCAACATATCATGTCATGTCACCAACTCCGGTGAGATTTTAGCTGAAAACTTTTCGATGACTTCTGTTTCAAAAAAAAAAGTTTAAGTATTCACATGTAAAAAGAAATAAAAATTTTAATATTCACCTATAAAATTTTTTTCTTAAGTGACGTTATTAAAAAAACCACTAAAATTTAGTGATTTTTTATATCATTTACCCACCATTAGAGTATTCTAATTCTAAACCAGCACACAAATATATATAGCGAGACATAATATTCCATGTCTTTTAAATTCACATATTTTAGTTTTATTTTATTTCCTTTATTCGAATCTCTTTGTCTTCTTGCTTTATATACCCACATCACATGTGAGATACATATATTTTCTTCTATCAATATCATTATGTCAATATCAATCTCATTCTCATTCTACTTAGTGCCTTTATACTCATACATCATTTCATTGTTCACTTGCATTTGCATCTACATTAAAGAATATATTTATATAACAAAGGTATTTTTTTTTTTTTTTTTATTAATGATGTCTTAGTTCAATTAATTAAGATTAAAATCCTGATCAGATCTTACTAGATGCTCTATCTTGATAAAAAATAATGAATTTTTTTTTCTTAAAATCCGAATCACATGAATGAGATATATAAAAATTATATTAATATTTTTGAGAAATTAACTACAAATAGAAAATAATTTGATTTGAAGATTATTTTTTCTTGACAAATTAAAGTCTGTCTAACTAAAAATAGTGTAGTGGTGGATTTAGCATTGACCAAATGGACCCAACCAAACAACATTTTGGACATGTTCAAATCACAACAATAAGGTTTTTAATTAAGGAGACCCAAACCCAACAATATCAAACAAATTAAGTTTTGATTTAATTTACATCCTTTGTCTAGTCAAATTTATAAAAAATAAATAAATAAATAAACAAAATGGATAGAATATATATTCATCCCCTCTAGTAATTGCTTTTAAATAATAATAATAATAACAGTTTTTCTAATTAATATCCTAAGAGTATTAGTTAAGAGCAGTTATTTTATATAAAATCTTATTAGTAAGCCAATATTTAAGATAAAAAATAATTAAATTAATTTTAAAATGAATTGAATGAGAAAAAAAGTGGTGATTTTGATAAAGTACTTAGTTATAATTTTTATCATCTCAAATTATATGTCAAAATCTTCAATTTGCACTCATTTAATTTATTTTTATAATTATTTATTTAAATCTATCTAAATTATTATTTTTTTAATCAATACCTTAAGCACTCATTAGAAAAATCCTAATAATAATAATAAGGCCTATTGAGCAAATCTACCCTAAATTTTATGCCTTTTTATAATTGTACCCTATTTTTTAAAAAATAGACAATTTTACACCAATTTGAAAAAATTATTGCAATATATTGTACCCTAAAAGTCAAAATTGAAAAAAAAAAATAAAACTCTATTAAATAAATCTACCCCAAACTTTATATTTTTTCACAATTATATCTCATTTCAAAAAAATAGATAATTTTCCCCAATTTAAAAAGTCCATTACAATTGTACTCAAAAATCAAAATTAAAAAAAAATAATTTGTTCTTATTTAAATAAAAAGGCCTATTGAATAAATATACCCCAAACTTTATGTCTTTTTGTAATTGTATCTCATTTTTAAAAAATAGATAATTTTATCCTAATTTTAAAAAGTTGTTGCAATTGTATCCCAAAAGTCAAAATTGGAAAAAAAAAAAAAAAAAAAAAAAAAAAAACTCTATGAAACAAATCTACCATGAACATGTGTCTTTTTGAAATTATACCCCATTTTTAAAAAATATATAAATTTACTCTAATTTAAAATTTTCATTACAATTGTACTCAAAAATCAAAATTGAAAAAAAAAATATTTTGTTCTTATTTAAATAAAAATAAAAATATTTTATTTTTTCTCTCTATTTTCAAAAATCGTCTATTTTCTTAAAGTTTTGCAATATCAAATATAATTAAATGCATCTATTAGCATAGGGCAGTCACATATTCACAGTGAAACATGCATCTAAATTAAAAGTTTAATGAAATTTAAATTTCTCCCACCTACTTCACATGTATTCATTCTTACCATTAAATAAAAGTGCTTATTACTATTAAAAATATACTTCAATAATTAATCTATTGATATCTTTGGATTTGTTTGATTATGTAGGAAATAAAAAATAATAAATTTTGTTTCCATTCAAAATATATATATATATGAATGATACCTCTATTTCTACTTGTGATTAAATTTTGATATAAGGTAAATGAGGTATGTACTATTCAATTTATTCAAATTTAATAGGTTTTCTCATAAATATTAAAGAGTTGTATGTTATAAATTAAGGGCTAAACTGTAACATCCCAGGTGTTCCTTGGTCACCGGAGATTTAGAAATAATCTGAAACTAAGTTTGATGGAGGAATTGAGGGGAGGAAATAGAAGGAAAAGGTTCAGAACCCTAACTTAAGCGTGAGTTTGAAAATTGATATACTAAATGTGAAACTGATGGATTCCGACTCCGTAAATTTTTATCAATAGTAATTCAAGGAAAAATTCATGGAAGTATTACTAAATAAGATATTAAAACCCTAAAGATGGTATTAAAAATATTAATAAACAGAATTAACATAGTTTAGAACAAAAAGAAGTAAAAAATAAGAAGTTAGGAACCAAAATCTTAAAAAGGATCCGGGTTTGAAAATCGAGACTTTTAGAGTAAATTGGCAAATTCCGATCCCGGAATGAAATTTTTATTTTATTTGGATAATTTAGGCAAATATGAGGATGTTAGAAGTGATGAAACTCAAACATAAAATTGAAATTAAGCATAAAAAATACCTAAGCAAAATCGATATGCTACGGGCGTAACGTAACCGATGAATTTTGGTTTTCGGTATTTTAGAAAATTATAGCCTAGCGAAAATTTATGAGAAGATGATTAAAAATGATATTAGAAACATAAATTAGTGATTAAAAATATTATTAGATAATAATAGATTAATTAAGGATTAAAATGATAATTTTGTAAAACTTAAGAAATGATGACATCATAAGTTGACTATTTATCACCCAAATAATAAATTAAAAAAAAATTGCTAGAAAAGTTGAGGATAGGGATTGGGCCAAAATTGCATGTGAATTAAATAAAAAAAAATGAAAAGAAAAATATAAATAGGCAAAAGATGAGAAGATAAGCTCATAAAATATAAATAAGCAAAAGATGAGAAGATAAACTCACATTTTTCACTTGTCAAAAATTTTACTAAGGAAAGGAGAAAGAAAGGAGTGAGCAAGAAAAAGAAAAAGAGAACAAGAGAAAAGAAGAAGAAGAAGAAGAAGAAGGGAAGAAGTAGATTTTTAAGGTAATGTTATGAATTTAATTAGCTCTTTTCATCTATATATATATATATATATATATATATATATATATATATATATATATATGTTGTGTGATAATTGTATAATTGAATTATCGTGTTAGTTGTGTTGGTTGAATTGGGAGTGGATAAATGAGGTTTTAAAGTTAAGAAAAGATGAATTAATGAATGAAAAAGACCTAATTGAGATGGTTTTGGTGGAAATGAGCAAGGAATAGAAGAATAGGATGAAGGAAATAAAAAACCAAAGTAGACAGACTTGAAAGTTTGGAAGTGCTAAAACTTGAGAGGGGAAATTGAACCTTAGGGAGCACAAATTTTAGAAAAGTTAAAACATCATAATTGTATCTTGATGTTTGTAGTTTATTTCCCTAGAAGGTAGTTTAAGTTAATTCGTTCTACTTTTGGAGTTATTGAAGGGATAATTAGTCTGCAGTCTCCGGACTATCATGAAAATTCAGGAAATTGAAGGCCAGGTTTGACTACTTTAGGTTAAGAATTTGGATATTATCAAAACATATAAAATTAAGCTCTATATATCTTATGTAGTCTGTAAAAATCTAAGAATAAAAATCTAAGTAAATTAGAAACTATAGAAAAACTAAAAAGGTTGTACAAAGTATTTTGACTGATAGGATTTTTGACATTCAACTCTAAATTTGAGGACTTTAGAGGTAGAATCAATTCGAGGTCCAAACTAATGAAATATATCCTAATAAGTCTAGTTTCATATAAAAAAAGAATTGTTCCATTTGGAGTTGTGTAACTTTAGTTATAGTTAAAACAAATGGCTGAAACTCTATTAAACCTTAGATGACAGAATTTAGGGAAACTTAGGGAATAAATCTTAGAAATTACCAAAGTTCCAAATGAGCAAAATTTTGGACATAATGGAGAGAAATGTATTAGAATGTGAATATATGTTTGAAATTTAATAAATTGAAGTGTATATCCTAAATTACAATAGGAATAGTAAGAATAGTTTCATAACACTTGTAAACCTATCTTTCAATTCTATAATTATAATGAACCTAGTTAAAGAAAATCTTAACTTTATATGACATTTATAATGTGTAGAGGGTAAGGAAAATATTCCAGAGGAGGAACCTTGTAATGAGAAGGAAGAATAAGAAAATCCATATTTCGAAACGTAAAGGATTAAAGGTGAGTATATATTAAATTTTTCAGCACATTTTAACGAGAATGAAGAAGAAGAAAATCCATATTTCGGAACGTAAAGGGTTAAAGGTGAGTATATATTAAATTTCCCAGGAACGTAAAGGGTTAAAGGTGAGTATATATTAAATTTTCCAACACATGTCCTTTGCACCACAATTATGTAATTGTATTTGATGATTTGACATTGAAATTAAAAAACTTGTTATTGTGAGCTATATACCCTCATTAACTTCCTTCAAGTAAACTGTTATATTTGTTTGAAACCCAACCTAAGACCAAAAGCAGAAATTTCGTTCCTTCGGTGAAGGGATCACTGAACTATGTGCACAGTGATTTAAATCTTGCTAAGAGGTATTTGAATGCTCTAACTACAAGGCCTAGCAAACCTTGTGATATAATTTGTAATATGAAATATGTGAATTCTGCAGGACTATATTACATGGGAACTGTGAATTAAGTTCATAGTAAATTGATAATAATTTCTGCTAAAAACCATCAATTAAAAATTATTCTGTGATTTTGTTACTTGCTTATTGTGTTGACCTATTAAATCAAAAATATGATCAACATGTCCCAAATATTTTGCTTGGTTATTTAATATATATTCACTGAGATTTGTATCTCACGCCTTTCCTTTACCATTTTTTTAGGATAGCAGAACCCAGTGCAAGTCTTCTTCTCCAGTTGCTATTGAAGGTCATTGAAAAAGTGTTTATGCATAAGTTTACATTTTGTAGTAATATGTAAAGAACAATATATCTTGGATCTGTAAATATGTGTGTCTAATAATAGTTGATGTATGGTAACAATAGCTAGACACTCAATAGTACATAACTTATTATAAGTGTGATATGGTATATACATATAAATGATTAAACTAAATATAAGAAATTCAAATTAGGAATGTGTAATGGTGATTATGAGATTGGTTATGCCTTAAATGGAGTTGATGATATAAGGTGATAATATTGAGAGTGATTTATTATTTGCATGTTTGATCTTGGGAATGGTAACTGTATTGCCAGTATGCAACCGGAGTTACAGTGATAATATAAAATAGATGAGTTCTACGGATTTTCAGTGGCATATATTTATCCATACCCTAAGACCGTTGCATCCCAAAAGTGAGATGTTACATAAATCAAATTTAAGATTTTAATTAGATTTTGATTTATATATAATAAAATGTTCCTAAACTGAGGCTCATCCAAAAGGAAATAATTGAGGTAAAATTGTCTATTTTTTAAAAATGAGATACAATTGTAAAAATATATAAAATTTGGGGTAAATTCATTCAATAGGCCAATAAAATATATATACTTTTTAGTTTTGATTTGTAGGGGTACAATTGTAATAATTTTTTCAAATTGAGATAAAATTGTCTATTTTCTAAAAATGAGATATAATCGCAAAAAGATATAAAATTTATAGTAGATTTATTTAATACACCTAATAATAATAAAGAAAAACTTAAATTTAGATGATTAATTTCTTCGATGTTTGACTTTGCATACATGAAAAATTATCAAATTAATCTCTACTCTCATAGTTAATGTAATATTGTCATCGTTTTGATAAATCGAAAATTTTTAAATATATTTATCAGGGTTTGTATTCTATTTTTTTTATATTGTTAATATGATGATTAATTAATTAGTAACATTCATATATAATTATGAAAAATTTTTAGTTAGCATTGGTGTAATTATCTTTATATACATTAAATTAATCACTGATTAATATTTTAAAATTTTATTATGAATATATCATTATTTTGCAGTGTAAAAATGTTAATATTCTCTTTACACTTATATATTATTCTTCTATTAAATTTATTGTATATAGGAGTAGCCACGTAGCTAAACCATCCTATATTATATTTATGTGGGAATTAAATTAATTAAGTGGAGTTAGATTTAGTTTTGAAGTTGTGCAAAGTTAGACAAGGGTTTGATATTATTTTTAGATATTTGGGTTTTTTTTTTTTTTTTTTTTTTTTTTTTTTTTTTTTTTTAGGGAAGATATTTGGGTAAATTTTAAGCAACGTAATTAATAATTAACTATTTTTTATTATCAGAAACTAAGTAATTAACAATTATGGCCGACACCATTCAAAAAAAAAAAACTATTATGGCCGACAATGATACGTACCAAGGCATCAATCCGACGCAGGAAAAAGAGAAGTCGTAATTTGCATTCTTAGTGGGACAATTATGTCTAACTTTAGAATTAGACGTAATATGAGTGAAAATGCATTCATTATATTAGAGTTGCACTCAATAATTTTCCTTTAATCCTTTGGCAAAATAATAATAATAATAATAATAATTTCCATTAATCATATATATTTATTTCACTTCAACTAATTAATTTTTTTCATTACTTTCTTTCCGTTTCAAAATATTTATCGTTTTAAATTTTTTTTTTCAAAAAAACTATCGTTTTCGAATTTTTAAAAAATATTTATTATTTTTTTTTAATTTTATCTCTTTTTTATTTCTCCACTAAACATTTGTATTAATTATTTTTATTTCTCTACATCAAAATTAAAAAAAAATATTTTAAGTTTTTTATCTTAAAATTATAACAATTAAATAATTTTTCTTAATCAGTGTGTCAAAATTTTAAACGACTAATAATTTGAAACTGAAATAGTATTTCATTAGAAACAAATTAACAAATCTATGAGACTAGTAAGTGCCTGCGATTATTTAATTAGTTACATACCCTAATACTAATTGATAAGAGGTTTGAAATTTTAATAAAAAATTTTAAGTTTGAATTTACTTTCTTTTTCAGTATCGAATATATATTTTAGAAAATATAAAGTGTTTCTAATTCAAACTATAAATTTAGTCTTTTAAGAATAAGAATTAAAATTTTGACCAATGACATGAGAATTGGACTCTTTCATCAATGTTAATATTTGAGATTATAAAATTAAATTTTAAGGCACAATTACTTTTTTAGTTAATTAATTAAAAAAATAATTTAAGGATCTTATTATAACATCTATAAGATAAATTCATTCTCAAACCTCTTTACTTATCATATTTTGTCTATTAAGCCCCTACAATTTTATTTGTCCATATTAAATTTTTAAATTTTTATTTTTTCTTTTCACATTGAGGACTTTTTTTATAGTAAAAGTAAAATTGATGAGAAATATGATAAATACACTAGCTTAAAAACATTAAAAAACTTATATTAATTTTTTTCGTTATAAAAATTATTAAAATTATAAAAAAAGAAAAATTCATTTATGTATCCCTAAACTTTTCAAGTTTTATGTATTAAATAGTATGATTTTTTTTTTAAAAGTAATGTAATATTTTAGTAATTTATGCATTGTCGTTACATAATTTTTTATTAATTTTATTTTTATTATGAAAAAGTCCTCAATATGAAAAAAAAATAAAAAAAAATTCGAAGACTGAATGTGGACAAATAAAATTTTATGGACTCAATAAATAAATAATGTAAAATTTAATGATACCTTTATCCCTTTTTTTTATTATATATTTATACATTTATTATCCCTCTTTTTTTTTTTTCACTCCATGTTATATAGTGGAATATTTATTCTTATTTTTTCTAAATTGAAAATAAAAACTTTAACTAATAAATTAAGTAAAATTTCAAAAAATAATAATAACCATTAAAATTATATTTTTTATAAAAAATTTAGTAAATAAAATTATAAATTTTAAAGATTTAAAAAATAGACCACAGAAAGCATCTGATGATCTAATTAGTTAATAATAAAAAAAAAAAGAAAAAAAATATTTTTTTAATTAATAAAATTGATTAATAAGAGCCAAAAATATCTATATTCAAGTGAGGAGCAAAAGGACAGAAAAGAATGAAAAGATGTGTTTTGAATTTAAAGATAGTGTAGTAAATTAATTGGAGAAGGGGGTGGGCATGGGAAATATATACCCCCAGCAGGCAACATAGCAAAGTGAGTGTGAAATGAATTGTGAAATAAAGTTTTGTGCTTTTTGGATACCATAAGTAATAGGTTGGGTAAAAACCTAATAAAGCTAAAAAAAAAAAATTTCCATATATGGAAGGTTCTCTCTGTAAAAAAAATTGTTTTTTTTTTTAATTTTTTAATTGATAATATAAACAACTATACATTCAGATTCTCATTTTTCTTTCATCTGTGATGGAATAATGGAGCCAAAACATGCACAGCCACAAATATTATAAATTATTATGGGCCCATGCTTTTTTAGTATCAGGACAGGACCCACTTTACTTTGTATTTGTGGTCTTATTCTCATTAAATTAATTAGATTCACTACACCACTATACTTTCTCTCTCTTATTTTTATTGTTGTTATATAAAATATGCCAAACACATTTTGTAAATTTTACACAATTTTACCATTCAACTCCTATAATTTTATTTTTTTACATCAAGCCTTCCAATTATTATTTTTCTGCATATTAACAGTCCGTTTGATACACAAAATTATTTAATTAAGTTATAGTATTATTAAATAATATTATATTTTATACATATAATTCATATTAGACTTAATAATATCAAACGGCACCGTTAATCAATTATTTATAAGTAATATTTATATTAACGCAACCCTCTCTCTTACTCTCTTCTATATTTGTGGTCTTTTTGCTTTGACATAGAGATTTTGACACCAGTAGCACTACAAAATCGTCTTCATTTTAAAATCTAAATCAGTAAACTTCCTAAAAGAAAAGAAATATAGCCAAACACCACAATACAAATTACTTTCAAGAAAAAACTCCATTTCAAGCTATATCATATACATATATTTACAACAAATCCAAGAAATAATTAAATTTCTAAATAATCATTGATTCACGAGAGTCAACTTTTTCAATTCAAAAGACATAAATCTTATATAGAATAAGAAGAAGTCCCCTTAATTGAATTTCCATGATATTATCGACATAAAAAATAAAAATAAAAATCTAAAGAATGGGCAAAGAAGATGAGGTGGCGGAGACAAGAGTGTAAGAAGGAGGAGATTATAATTCAAAAATGGGAGATTCAGATTGGTGATTGAGAATGAGAATGGATTTACTGATTCTGTGAAAGAAGAAAACTTCGGAATTGACATGATCACTTTTCATATCTTCTTCAATTTCTACTCTACTCTTTCATCAATTATATTCGAAACTCATTGTTTAGTTTAAAAAAAAAAAAAAAAAAAAAAACCCTAATAATACAAAGAATTTGGATTTAAGAGCAATGAAATCCTTAGGAAGTTATGAAAGATGGAAATAGTAGAATTAGAAGAAAGAAATACAAGAGTCATTGAACTGAATCAATTGAGTTTCAATTTCTTTAAAAAATCTATAGGATTTTCTTGCTTGACTGTGGAGTCTCTGGTGTGTTATTTGTTTGGGTAGAAAAAATAGAGAGATGGAAAGGAAATCAAATTTAAAAGAGAATTATGGAAGAGAGATATTACAACTTGGTATTTAACTTCTCAATTAAGCACATTAATTAATAAATTTCCTTCCAATTCATATAATTTTTTTGGCAATTACAATGTTACGTGATTTTAACTGTGCATGTTTTGTAATTTTCTGATGGACATTAAATAAATTCTTTATGTGTAAAAAATATAGATAAATAAAATTATAAAGGTTTTAATAGCAAAATCGAGTAAAATTGAATGGTACTAAAATTAAAATATATATATTGAATTTGAATTCAATTATTTTATCCTTTTCACATCACATGATTGGATGTTGTAATTCAATCACGTCATCATCTGCTTCTATAGGGTCCCCCTCTCGTCCTATTCTCTATTTCTTTATTATCTCTCATCAACTACTCATTATATAATTTTTTAGTGAAAAATATATATTATAAATTATTATTTTATATTTGAGATTTAACTTAATTTACAAAGTGATATAATTTTTGAAAAATTAATTAAATAGTTTTTCAATTTTCATTGCTCATTTTTTTTTTATTCCTTTATCTGTTAAAATAATAAAAAATAAAAATTTATAACCAATTTTCTCAGCAAAAACAAATAAAATAAAAAAAAAAAAAGCATGTAAAGTAAAATGAAAGTAAAAGAGAAAACAAAAGAATAAAATTGGCATTGAAAACAAACAGAATCGCAGCCCTTGCATATAATGGAGCTTGGCTGCTTCAAATGGAAATAGGCATTAAATTGTTCTAATTGAGACGAACCCATTATCTGAAATCCAAATCTAATTCTTCACCAAATTAACATAGAAAGTAAATACAATTAAAATACACAGCATCACAAATCACCGCTTTCGAGCTCGAATCTGCAACGACAGAGCAAAAATCAATGGCGGTTTGCTTCGGTAAGCCTTTAAGTTCTTGAGTTTTGAATATTATTTAAAACAATAATAATAAGTATCCATATCCTGGTTAAGACAGGTTGCGTTTAAATATTTCCAATTTCTCCAAATCCTTATGGAAATAGGATTTGTTTGGATATTTGGAACTTGGAACTGACTTTCTTTAATTTTTTCTTATTTAAAGCTCAAGTCTTCACTAAAACACCCAAACAAGGTCAGTCACTGCTTCTTAAGCCTCCTTGCTTTGCTATTCCACTCTCTTCTCTTATAAATACCCACTCTCTGTTTTTCTGCTAATAACAAGATCCAATTATCAATTTTTTTTTTTTTATTAAAAAAAATAATGATTAGGTTTTGGCAGTGATATGTTAATATATATATATATATATATATATTTGGCAAAGAGGTATAGATTGAAAATTGAGTTGTAAATAAGGGTATTTTTATCTTTATATAAAATTTTAATGATGACTTTAGACGAAAAAACTAATTTATTAATGAAAGTGTATTTTAATTAATTTTTTAAAAAATATAAGTAATTTTATTAATTAAGTCAAATTTCATAAATAAAATAATAATTTACCTTATATTTTTTCTTTCTAATAACTGTGACTCTAATTTCCTAAACAAAAACAAAAACTGCATGCATGTTAACATGTCACTATATAAGTATTATTCTTATCCTCACTAGTGAACTATGGAAATATGAAAGGGGAAAGGCTACCCTCTATATATATCATTTTTATTTTTATTATATATTATCTATCCTTATGAATATAATAACTTTTAGGAAAAATTACATCATTGCTATCTAAAATTTTTAAAGTGTTTTTTTATTTTGTTGTTTAGATAAATTTTTTAATTCGTTGAATTTTTTAATTTTTAAAAATAATTTTATATTAGTATTTTTAATTATTTTTTGATCATCAGAGTTCTGATTTGTAACTTTCATCTAGTTTTGGTATTCAACAACTTAAAAAAATTTCTTCTTGTCGTTTCCCCAATATTAGAGATTTTAAAATTACAAATCTGCACATCGGTAATTAAAAACACTTATATGATATTATTTTTAAAAGTTGAGAAGGTTGTGAGACAAAAAAAAAATTGTTTAGATACTAGTGATGTAATTTTTCTTAACTTTTAATAAACAATCAACAAAGCATATAAAATACCAACGAACTTTTGATTTAATGATATTAAAATTATTTTTAATAATTTTAATTTCAAACGAAATCAAATTAATATAAATAAATAAATAAATAAATAACTGGGGTCACACATCCTTCATGGGAAAAACAAAAAACAAAAGAGAGATCAATATACCTTAGTAAAGAAAATTCTTTTCAGATATCAAGAATGAAAAAGAAAACAAAATGGAAGCTTCTCCAAATAATAAATAATAATAACAGTTGAGAGTTGAGATATTTGTTGTGATGATTATTGAGTAGCCAAATGATCTGAAACCGCCCAGCAAAAGATCAGAAAAAAGAATCTGAGACATTTGATGTTCATACGCGGCTGGTCCATATGAATAATACATGCACACTCAATTATAGACAACATGGGAAAGTAACCATCTATCTATTCATCAATATATAAAGATGCCATGTGCATACACATTCTTTTTATCATTATTATTATTTGTTTTTGTTACAAATGAGATATGATTCCAAATTTTACACTACACACTGACAGGGATAAGTTTCAACCATCAATATCATGAAGAAACCAAACCAAACCAAGATAAAATACACCAGTATGTTAGAAGGGAGTCCAAAAAGTTAAAAAAAAAAAAAAAAAAAAAAAAAAAAAAAAAAAAAACCAATTTCTAATCCCTATCACATATATATATATATAATCCAAGTTTATACTCTTGGTATATGATGATAAACATTTTTAATATATATTTGTTGGTTGAAGTTGAAGCTTATTAATTAATTTTGTGTCTAATGGTGTCCTCCGCTGATATTGCAAATTAAGTGAATGAAACTTTTTGTTGTATGAATAAAACAGAAATTTCTACGATTTTCACTTCAAGAAAAACATTAAATAGCCATGGATTTTAGTGATTGATTTGCATGTAATTAGTGATGCGGTGATTCTCATATATTTTTATTATTATTTTAATAATTATAATAATTGTAATTTTTGATTTATTTTTGATTTATTTTCTTATTTTTCAAATAATTCTATAATATTTAGCTGTCCTATTTAATAATTTTATTGTTTTTTATTTAGGATTTATTATCTTATAAATAGGCATATTATCTAATAGTTGAGGAAATCTCTCATTATCAATAAAAATTCAGTCTCTTTTATTCCTGGTGGACTCCATAAATTATTTTTCTTATGGACTCAAGATTGTTTAAGGCGTAGACGTGTTCTAACCTTATTACCTTTACTTTCTCGCTGCGTCATTTAGTACTTACAATAGATAGGTATTTTAAAAAAATAAAATCAAAGGAAAAGTTAACTAGGGATTAACTGCAAAATACTGACAGATTTGTGAGGAAATTTGCAACGGATCACTGTTCCTGACTAATTTTACGAGCCAAATAAAAAAAATTCTTAAGTGGATTTAATCCATCGTATTAATCAATAGTGATCTAATATATCAGCGTGTTAGTTATAATACACAACTCCATAAGGTAAATATGATAATTAACTTTCTAAATCATGAGTGTGTATTGTAATTAATACGCTAATATGTTAGAACACTATTAATTAGTTCATAATCTAATGTGGTAAACTAAATTCACCTAAAATTTCTCGCTAAATAATGAAGCCACTTGTATTGGCAAGCCATATATAATAAACTTGACATACATATACATTTTATATATTAATATTTAAAATTATTAAAAAATAATATTAAAATTTAATTTAAAAAATTAATAATAATAATTCACATATATTAAGATATTTTAAGAAAACATAAATTAAATAAAAATAAAACCACACAAAATTTGGGCCCGCAATCAGTTTATATTAATTGTTGGGATTCACCGATTAAGCCAAGTATACGTTCTTCACATCTTATTGCCTCCCCAACTTTTTTTTTTTAGAAAATACCACAAGTTTTCATTCATTTATTAAAAATAATATATTTTAATTAAAGTATATATCAAGAAGTATCAAAAACAGTAACTAAAATAGCTTAAATTTCTTTTAATATTGTCCAATATTATTAATATAACATTAAAATTAGCAATTCAGCCCAAAGTGTATTCTGTTTGGTATTTGTTAAGTTATAAATCGATTTTCATATTTTTTAATAAATTCGATTGTTTGAATACAAATAACAAATTAAAAACTAAGAAAATAAACTCAAAAGCTGTGATCAATACAAAAGAACAAAATATTTTTTATAAAAGGAGAATAAAATACATTTATCAAAGGAGAATAAAAAACCTCAGAACTAAAAACAATACGAATAATAATAAATCAATGCCAACAATAGCACAGATTAACACAAATCTAGAGAAATCTATATAGATTAAATAGAAAATCTAATTGAAAAAAAAAAAAAGAAATCCAAAGAGAAAATCAACAGTGGCTTTAGGAAAGAACAAAACTTAAAGAAGAATCAAAGATAAAAAAATAAAAAAAAGAAAGAAAGAAAAGGGACAGTTAGAATTGAGATAATTGCCCGGTTTTTTATTACCTCCCTTTACTTGAATACGCAAAATCTTAGCATCCCATCATTGTACGCTTTGTCTATTTCAGTATCACCTCTTTGTACTTCTTGTTTTTGGAAACATTATGAAATAAATAAAAAATAATAATAATAAAAGGGAAAAGGAAAGGAATTGAAGGGTTTTTCTCTCTTTCTCTCTCTCTCTTTTTTTTTTTTTTTTTTTAAATTTAAAAGTTAAAACAAAATTATTCACGCAAGTATATAGTCGTTCTATAGCTAGCTTGATGTATACATTGTCAAACAAATTGGACATAACATGACTCACTTTTCTCCACTACATAGAAATACAAAAAGCATCACTATTCTTTGAACCTGTATTGCATACGTGGCAATATATAATTTGTTAGAAAAAAAAATAAAAAAAAAAAGAGGGATTTAATTTGAGGTATTACCATAATTTTACAGATGATTTTTTTTTTTCAATTAATCAGTATTTTAAATCAATTTACACGTCAATCGATACTAAATCTCTCTTTTTTTTTTTTTTTTTTTTAACGTATTCAAAGACGAATTATTCATTGTAGTAATAAAACAGTAAACATATATATATATGTACTGCGTTTCATATACTCATATTAATTAAATTATATTAATATTAATATTTCAGACTTTAATTTCTCTCACTGAAATAGCAATTTGTATACTAGACAATGCCTATATATATATATATATTGAAATTGAAAATGACAGGGCAAATGTACGAAAAAGAAGTGAGAAATTCTATTGATGGGGAAAGAAGAAAAAGGTGGATACCTGAGAACAATATATAAGCAGGTAATGTATCTCAGAGAATTCTAGGCCACAACAAACACAAACACTGAAGTAGTAGAAACAATGCCTAGAGATAGAGACCCACTTGTAGTTGGTGGTGTAATCGGGGATGTATTGGACCCTTTTCAAAGGTCTATCCCTCTTCATGTTACTTACACTCACAGAGAGGTTAATAATGGTTGTGAGCTCAAACCTTCTCAAGTTGTCAACCAACCTAGAGTTGAGATTGGTGGCGATGATTTAAGGACTTTCTATACTTTGGTATTTCTTCTTCTTCTTCTTCTTCTTCTTCTTTATATATTTTTATTTATTCTATTCCCTTTATAATATATAATTTGCAGGTTATGGTTGACCCTGACGCTCCTAGCCCAAGCGACCCGAATCTCAGAGAATACTTGCATTGGTATGTAGATTCTTTTTATTTCTCAACACACAGATTTTCTTTAGAATTTTGAGGTTTCATACACCCATTTTATTTGTTTTTTTTTTTAATTTTTGGATTAAAGTTTAAACAAACTTCAAATCTGATCTTACATAGTAGGTAATACTTTATATATATATATATACATAATAAATTTGATTCTGACTAAAAATCCAACTGAGAACTTTCAGTTCTGAATACAACTCCATCAATATCCATTGGTCAGTACGTAATACTATATATATATATATATATATGCCTTGCGCTAGCTGAGCCAAAATCAATGGAAATTAGTGTGATTAATAGAATAGTTAGAGTAATGGTATATATTGGCAAAGTTTACAGTTGATGGAAATGATTAAAAGTGGTACGAAATCTGAATAAAAAAGCTTTATGTATTTATATTATATATAGAAATAGAGATGGGAGATGCGGAAGTGCCACCCTATTATCACCTCATTTGTCATTTTATGACCACTGTTACATTTACCTGTCGTCTTATCCTAACTATCAGTGACTTCCGAGTATTTGATTGCAACTATTTTTTAAGGTTTTTTCTTTTAAAAAAAAAAATTGTTAACTCTGATTGAAACCAAAAATTATATTCAATAATTCTAATATTTGCACATATTTCCTAAAATAAATATGAATCTCAATCTATATAAAATATATTTTTTTGAATTGCTCTCTCAACTCCTCTGTTTTTTTTTTTTTTTTTTTTTTAAACTGAGTTTATTTTATTTTTTATGGGATTAGAATGGAGAAGATGATGATAGTAGTTGTCGCCCCACTCTTACAAGCGTCTATGCTTGCTTAATGGTGATTGACACTCTCACATCTGATTCTCTTCTTCTTCTTCTCCCTTCAAAATATATATATATATATATAATAGATTTTTATTATATATCTATAATTGCACTCAATTATTTTTCCATCTAACTAACTAGCAATGCATCTTCCAATATAGAAAAAGAAAGAAGGAGACAAGAGAGGGTTAGGACAGGACTGCAAAGAATTTAAGAAAGCATCTTTCGGTTTTACTAGGTTTTTTTGGATACTAGTTTCCAATCACAGAGCTAAGAGGTCGAGGGGCTCAAAATATAAAAAATTTTAAGTGTAAAATTATAAAAATTTAATTATATATTATTTTTGTTCTTCCTTATTTTAGATAAAAATAATTTAATATATAATAATTAACTAATTAATTATATAAAAATAATTTAATATATAATAATTAACTAATTAATTATATATATCACTTGATGTAAATTATGATCTACGAAATTTGGAGCTCATCACTGTTGATTTCGGTCCTGCATGTACTATGATGCTTTCCTTATTAATTATTAGATAATTTTTTTTTTTTTAAAAAAAATTATATTTTTGCATCAGAACAATACATGTATTACAATATGAGTAGTGATCAGTGAGCACATTTCTTTTGAAAAAGTCAAAATTCTCCACCAAAAAAATATATGAGGATAAGAATATAATTGTACGTACTGCATTATTTGATGTATTCAAAAAAGAAAATCATGTTAATGATAATTTAAATTTTTTTTTTTTTTTCTATATTCTATTCGAGCATCAAAAGTAATAAGAATAAAATAAAAATAAAAGATATTGTTTGTCTAATGTTAATAGATACAAGTCTTAAGTGTATCTGAATTTTTGCAGGTTGGTGACAGACATTCCAGCAACTACAGGAGTAAACTTTGGTATAAGTACTTTACATTAACATTATTAACTGGGTTTGGAAAATTTAAACTTATACATCCGAATTAATATTTATTAGAATTGCTGCAGGGCAAGAGGTAGTGTTCTATGAGAGCCCACGGCCATCGGTAGGGATTCACCGATTCGTTTTCATATTGTTCCGGCAACTGGGAAGGCAGACGGTGTACGCACCAGGTTGGCGTCAAAATTTCAACACTAGAGATTTTGCTGAGCTTTATAATCTTGGTTTGCCTGTGGCTGCTGTTTATTTTAATTGCCAGAGGGAGAGTGGCACTGGGGGAAGGAGGCCGTAATAAAATTTTATTATATTATTTACTCTCCCACTCAATCAAATGTATGACTGCACTTTCACTTTGTCTCAAAATCAATAAAAAATAAAAAAAAAAAATTATTTTTTTTTTTTTTTTGGAGATATTAATAGTACACTGCTTTGTGTCGTATGTGAAATATAAAAAATACGTCCGCTGTAAATATATATCAATATACTTTATTAATGACTAGATATATATACACAATGAAAGCAAATATTTCCCATGCATTGAAATGGCATTCATTTACTTACTAGGAATATAATTTAGATAAACCCCTTTGCATGGTTCTCCGAGTTGGATGGACAAAGTGCATCTTCTATTTGGAAAGATAATTGAGGACAAATTAAAAAAACAGACAAACCTTTAATATTTGGGATGGCGCAATATAGTTGAAAGGAAAAATCTGTTTCTTGTAGTCTAATTCTGTAAGAAAGCTAACCTAAACATTCATATAGTATCATATTATGAAACACCATTAGATTCAAGCTTACATCAGAGGCTTTATGTAATTACATACTATGGGACATGGGATTTTGGCAAAAAGGATGCTAAGGGTGAGAGTGGGTGCAACCCTGTTGCCCTTCAACTATAGAACCAGGTTTTAGAGACGACTGCGGAGAAGTCTCATTGGGATTGATACTTTTACCAGATGGGGGCAAGCACCTCTTTGAGAAAAAAGTGGAAATATTTTGCATTCTTCCCCTGCTGCCCTTCCCTGCTTTTAATCAGTAGATAGAAAAATGTTACCTTAAATTTATAAGAACTGATTCAATTTATAAGAACTGATTCAATTTATAAGAACTGGTTATATCGATACATCAACTAGACTTTAAAAATGTTACCTGGTGATATTGATATGCCAACCTCATTCAGAACTTCTTTCTTGACCTGCAGTATGAGAACAGATATTTAGAAATTTTCTGTTTCATGTCTAGAGTAATCAGTTTTACTGGAGATCCTCATCCTTATTGTGGGAATAACATATATCTCCAAATAGCACACTAACCTTCCAATGATTGTCCACAAACTCTGATATCTCACGAACTTTATTTCTTAATTGAGACTTTGAAACAGTAGGGAACTTCTGTTGCAAGGAATCTACCACTTTGTTGATACTCTGTGAGCAAGACTGAATAGTAGAAACCTGTTTCCAGGTTTTCAGTCAGAAAGCATGGGATTCTATCAAAAAAAAATTCTGGAAACCAGTAGTCCCAGAAATCCTACAGTGGCTAACATTCTTAACCCCAGAATCAAATTGTGAACTTACAACTATAGGCATATCCGAGTCCTGTAAAGCTGACGCAGTTGAGATATGTGTGCTATTGGCCTTGCCACTTGAAACACAAGCTTCTCGATCTTCATCTTGTATGTCAACAGTTGATATTTCTATAGGCAGCCCACCAGGGAAAGAACGCACTCTAAGAGCTTCCAAACACATCTTTTCCAATTTTGAAGTACCTGCTAAATCTTCTGTCACTATCGAGGGAACCTTCTCATGCATTAGATTTGATATAATCAAGGGCTGGTTTTTCCGAAGTGCGCTCTCTGTTAAATTGTTCAGATACTTTTGCTGTTGGAGCAATGTACAAAATTCCTCACTCTCTGAGTCTTGCTTGCAACTAGGTGAAACTTTGGCCTCAACTGAGAGATCAGTTTCCATTCTGTCAATTTGTACTCCCTGAATCCAAAAGGCAAGCAAACTTAAAAAATAAGTCCTGTAAATGGCTATAATACCAACGTTAAGATATATTTTACACGAGTTGGAAACCAATAATATATCTCAAAAGTTGCCAGACAACAAATATAGCAAAATGAAACTTCAGAATTGCCCAAGATACTTTCTTACCTCATTTTCTGAGAGGTATCCATCAGGTACAAAAAAACCATCTTCACTATCTTCTTCATCATCATCTTTTGAACACCCTTCCTCTACACTTTGTTCTTCATCATCCTTGTCACAATCTGAAAGGCTTTCACCTGGATCCTCCTGCAGAATAACAATGCCATTAAGGAGCATTTTCCTTGTGATAATTTCAATTTGAATAGGAAAACTCAATATCACACCTCTTCCCATTCTTCATCACTGTCAACATCATAATCCAAGTCTGGCTCCTTCCTGAAAGGATGCCGTGGTCCAACAACATGACTGAAAAAGCAGGCATTATAAAATCAGTTCCATAGACAATAAATTATTAGTGATTAACAGTT
The DNA here is from genome assembly GCA_949750685.1 of Vernicia montana. Lineage (NCBI taxonomy): Eukaryota > Viridiplantae > Streptophyta > Magnoliopsida > Malpighiales > Euphorbiaceae > Vernicia > Vernicia montana. The sequence goes on from CATKHJ010928736.1 coordinate 130,748, forward strand.
ACCATCGAGTAGATGTAAACAATTTGTCTTAATCTAGCTTACAATGTAGCCTTTGTGGAACATGATAAAATCTCAGTGAAGAACAGTTCACCTTTTCTTAGGCCAAGTACCAAAAAATGCAGGTCTGTGACTCTTATCAAACTGCAGCAATTGTTTCCTCCTCCACTTTTTAACATCAAGAGAACTCTCTAAATTAGTTACACTTAACCTATCATCAGAAGACTGTTCTCCGCTTCCACTTACAAGCTTCTCTACACTCAACTCATCATCATGAGAAAGTTCTCTGCTAGCAGTTAGCTTAAGCTCCTTAAATAATTCAGTCTTAGGCTTCTGACGTATGCTCCAATGCTGTTTTCTATTTGAACGAAGAGTATGACCTAAATGATGCCAAGAAGATAAGTGTAACCTGCAAAGCACATCAGTCTTAATCATCAGATCCAAGTGTCAAATGCCTAGGAAGGTAAAGACAATGAGAGACAAAAGCAGGTGCTGGGTAGTGTGCAACCTACTTGCGAATACCATCAATTGTAATATCATCATTTGATGACAGAGTACTGTCCATTGCTAGAGTAACTGCCTCAGGCATTCTCTTACTCTGCTTGCTTGACAAATCAGATACAGTTGCTTTAGTTGAAGTCTCATCATTTTTGAATATTGGTGAATTAGTTTTGCTTCTTTTGAGAAAGCGTTCCAACATTGAAGCTTGCTTCTTTATAGCGATTTGCCTTTTCAGTTCAGCTTCTTCCTTCTCTCTACGACGTTGTTCTTTCTCGGCTTCCTCTTGCTGCTTTCTTAGTTGCCTCCTCAGTTCAGACTCTTCTCTTTCACGGCGCTTTTCATCCTTTTCTGCTTCCTCCTGCAATCGCTTTTGCTCCTTTTCCTGAAATTTAAAAAAAAAATAGCATAAATATTTGTAAAGGAGAACACATTGAAAACCTAGCAAAAAGGAACCTATTAGTTTAATGAATATGTAAATAAAGATGATAAATATTTAGTTATTCACAAACAAATACATGCACACTCATGCATTTATGCACTAAGTGACAAATTCTTGACACCAGTGAGACAGAATGCATACACTAACAAAAATGTGAGAGTTGCACATACAGTTTGCCTCTTTTCCTTTTGAAGTTCAATGTCTATTCTCTTTTTCTCCTTTTCAACTTCCCGTTTATTTTTCTCCAATTGCTTGATGAGCAATTTCTGTTCTCGTTTTGCTTCCTTATCAGCCCTGTGATACCAAATATTTTAATAACAAGAAAATTACATATTTAAATAAAAGAATACAGCCAATCTAGATACATACATCTCTGCACCATTCTTCTGTGACATACTAGCGACCAACAAACGGATATCTGCCTCTTGAAACACTTTATCAAGCTTTTCTGAAGCTCTCATCAAATCAACTTTGTAACTCTGACCACACTCTGACTCTTGTAATGCAGACAACATTGCTGAAATAACCAATAAAAACTCAAAAATTAAAAGATCTGTATGAACTCAAACATGTCAATCAAAATGAATATACCATCATGCCCAGTGCATTACAGCAAGAATTGCACTTCATTTTTTTTTTTTTTTTTTTTGGTGGGAGGGTAGGGAATAAAGATTTATCATCATTCAGCAAATGAAAATGGATGACATGCTAAGATAAAATGGAAAATAAAGAAAAAGAATGATATGCTAAGTAGTTAGTATGATATGCATCATAATTCATAACTTTCTCTAATCATGAAACACAATGGCAATTTTATAGGGATTGAAGGGAGAAAAGGAAGAACTTCATTTTAAGCTGATTTAACTTTCCAGAACCACCAAAATGTCCTACTCTACTGATCTCCTAGGCATTTGGCAACAGTTGCTTCATGGCAGGCACTCACCCAAATATTACAAAAATGATGTATTGATCTTATTTCAGTAGTGCTCTAAAATGATTCGTGTATTTTTTCTATTAAACTAAAAGGATTGATCTTATTTCACTAGTGCTCTAAAATTAATCATGTATTTTCTTCCATTAAACTAAAAGCTGGCCCACCTTCATCTCTTCATTTTTATACGCAGGAAAGTACATTAAATTGGTCACAAACTATAGTGACAGTCAAAAAAAGAAAATTCTTATCATGAATCCTTTTTCAGTAAACAATTAATAAAATTAGAATGCTATAGTTAGTGGTAAGTAATATATAAGCGTGCAACAAAATGATGAACTAAAAGCATTGATAAATTTAAGGAAATAATTTCTTACCAGAAACAGCATTAATTCTCTCATGAATTTTTTTCCGACATGTACGCCGAATTTTTAATGCACCACGCACATATTTTGGCATCAACTTTAGATCTCTTGTCTGCAATATTAAGTGTAAAAATCACCCTACTGATTATCAAAATGAAAAACAGCCAGCATTAATTATAGGAAGTTGCTGAAGGACAAAAATAAGTTGTAAAAAAAAAAAAAAAAAAACCCTCCCCTTATCAAATCAATCGAGCTCATTTAACATGATGGATTGCAAAACAACAATAAATTAGTTACACACTCTAGAAACTTAAAAAATAGGGAGAATGATTGAATATTCTGGTGAACCCAAGACTTGAAGTATTCAGTGGTGGCCTTCTTGGAGTAGCAATTGCAAACATCTCTCCTTTCTTCTTAGTGTGCGCAGTTTTATTAGAACTCAAAGCAAAATACTAATTATAACCAAGAACCAAGCAACAAATGGGTGATGAAACCATCATGCCCCAGTACTAAAAACACCGCCTCAAGCTCAACCCTTCAATACCAACGAAAGGGCACTCCTTATACGCAAAAAATCAATACAAATAAAAACCGCATATAGAATAAAAGGCTTAATAAATTAAAATCCAATAAAGCTAGAACTATCATATCATGTTAAAAATTATGCACACCTGGTATGTAAATTTAATAAAATTCAACAACAATAATCATAGGCACAAGTAATAGATACCCATTA